>PNEQ01060200.1:114541-140046 GCA_003012365.1 Medauroidea extradentata | reverse complement strand
TGATGGGCTAGGTTTAAGAGAGAATTTGCCACTGTGCAGTTTCTGTTTTGGTACCCACATCCATCGCTATAAATGATAACTTCATCTCCTTGCTCGTAGGGTACATTATTGAGAATGAAATCACAAATTATGCTAGCAAATTCATTTGCTGTTAGTCCTCCATTCGCCTCATGCCAGAGGTAGCAATAACCGTCACTTGCTTACATATCATATAATGTGAAGTTATGCACTTTCAGTTTCATCCTGTAGTACAGGAATGAGGCATTCAGCCAGGATGTGATAAATGCGTGATTTCATAGTTGGTAAACACAATAATTAGTACTCGCGCACATACACCAATATTTCGACTATTCCCAATGGAATTGCCAGCATACAACACGAACTTACAAGCTCTAAAGGAAAAAGATACAAGGTTTTGGACAACAAAGACTTACGAGGTTTTACAGTATGGTTCAGAACAACAAAGATACGAGGTTTTAGGATTCTGACATACGAGTGTTTAGATTACAGTTGCGCTGCCAAAGAGATACGAGGTTTTTTAATTTGGCCATAGAAGAAAGATAATGTAGAGTAGACTTACGAGGTTTTACCACTAGAAGTGCTTTGAAAATCTGCACCATATTGACCTGGAACATAAATTTGGGACAATCTGGACTTACGAGGTTTTAGAAGTAAGCCCACGATAATATACATATATATATATATATATATATATAATGTAGTGGGATTTGTACTACCTGACTCAGTAATATCAATAAACGTTACAACGAATGTCAGGTGCCGCGGCGGTCGAATGGCCAGAGCATTCACCTCCCACCCACCAAGAAGATCCGGGTTCGATTCCCCGGATTTTCACATGTGGGAATCGTGAATCGTGCCGGATGATACCGCTAGTCGGCGAGTTTCCTCGGTGATCTCCCGTTTCCCTCGCCCTTTCATACCGGCGCTGCTCCATACTCACATCATATCACCCCTCACCAGCGCTTAAGACCGCGATGTTGAGTGCTGACCAAAATTTCTCATTCACTCACAACGAATATCAATTTTTAAGGGTGCGGTTCACTTCAGTTTTCAACGTCTTTTTATATTTTTATATTTGTACCAGATATTGTTTTTCTTATTTTAAACATCAATTGTGATTAAATCTTCTTCTTAGGAAATTTGTGTATGTGTTACATACCGTGAATTTTTTCGGTTTGGTATGTCAGTCGGTTATAGTGGCGTACATAAAACCGTAAAGTGCAAATTTTGACGTTTACGACTCATTACGCAGAAACTATGAGAGATACAAAAATTTCCTAAGAGGAAGGTTTAATCAGAATTTATGTCTGGAATAAGAAAAAAATCTGGTATGTATATATAACGTTGAAAACTGAGATGAACCGCGCCCTTAACGCTTAGATCCTTTAGAATATGCACTACAAATATTATTAATTGGGTAGCTTCTATTTCAAGCAATGCGGTATGTTAATTGCTCGATAGTAAAAACTAAGTTATCTGTTTACGTAAATATTTTTTTTTGTAAAATACACGTATTGTAATATTGTGTTTGTGAAAAAGCAAGCAAGTTTAGCAATAATTAAATGTTCAAACTATTTCTATACTTATTAACAAAAAATTTTCGTCCTTTTGGAAGCTACCATCCAATTCAGTAAAGAAGAATCAACTGATGAAAGCAATACGTAATAAGACTTTGATCATGCAGTAACTAGACCGTAGAAAAATTATTTAACAACGACTGCGTAGTTCGTAGATCCTTGTAAAACACTTGACCGGCTCGTACTTTTCACCCCTCTCCCTAAGAGCTTGTTTCGCACAGAAAAGCAACACCTAAGAGAGGTTCAAGATAACACAATCTTAAGTAATTTCAGTAACAGCGGCTTACCAACGACTGGTTCGTCGTTGAACATTTCTTGTATGTAGTCCTCGAAGTAGTAAACCGAGATAGATAACTAAATGTACTTGGCGTTTCTCTTGACTCAGCTTTGGAGGGATTTTACTGACCAGTGATTTGCTGCTGTCTTTTTATACTGATACCAAACATGGTACATATCTCAGCGCTCGAGCAAATTACGTAGTAGACTTTGTTCTGTGTCTGTTGATCTAATTCATAATCTCGGATTAATATCTCAATTCGAAAGTGTGACAACACAGTGATATGGGTTAGAAAACAGTTTCTTATTGCAAAATATAAATTTAAAATACTGAAACGGAAAGTTCGGTGTTCAAAAACACACACAAACGCCCACTCTTTGGTACGTGGCCTACAAAACGTTTCGTCAGGTGCATATGAGAAATATAAGTGTTTCACTAGAGCTAAGAAGAAAACACACATTTGAATTAAATTTTATAATTAATTAAACGCCACAAATGACCACAATAATAATAAAGCAAATCTCTGAACACACTAAAAAGGCACAGAGATTCTCCTACGCACAAGCAAGAATGCCAAATTCTTAGAAAAACGTATTTACGTTGATACGTATCTTTTGCTATAAATACCTGGTTTTGTATCTCGTTGAGTAGGTTACTGTTAAGAGATTGATAATTTTGATATTGTTAGAAGACTAAATAACACACAGAAGCTAAATTTGGGCAGCGAGTTCTCCCGAACTCATGCAATTCCGTGTTGCGCGTTATGACCACGTTTTAAAATATGTTTCCAACGACTGAAACTCTGAGTTAACTCTTGGCGTGTTCCGATAATTTTAAAGATTGATTAAAGGAATGTGCCCCTCATGAACAGGTAGTCCACTCGACTAGTGACCCGTTTAGGTTATTGTTAACTGATTTCGTTGTACAACGACGAAGTTACGCAACTGACAACGGAGTAATTCATGTTACGTCCTTATGACTTACTGTCGTGTTCGCGTCTTCCCGAAGTGTACCTGAATTTGCGCCCGTTAACTTTCCTCCAGTAAAAACTGACAGAGAATATTCTCAAAATCCCCGGACGTTTCAGAGTAGCATGATTAACTTCAGCCAATCAGAGAGTAGTATTCTGCTGTCTGTGGGCTATCTGTGTTCACCTTACATGCATACTCACACTTTCACTACTACGAGAACTATACTAATGATTGTAATATTTAAACTTGCCAGGAAGATCGTGTGCTGGGA
Organism: Medauroidea extradentata; assembly: GCA_003012365.1. Lineage (NCBI taxonomy): Eukaryota > Metazoa > Arthropoda > Insecta > Phasmatodea > Phasmatidae > Medauroidea > Medauroidea extradentata. The sequence continues at coordinate 136,929 of PNEQ01060200.1, read as the reverse complement.
GAGGGTGATGAAGAAAGGGAGAAAGAGAAATTGTGAAGGAGGAAGGGCAGTTCACAGCTGCCTCCTGTTGCGAGCTTGGCTACTAAAAGGCGCAGCTAAGGCACTTCACATTTTAAATTAATGTTTAAATTTAAAAAAACATATGTATACATAACTATTCACCATTGTAAAGTGCAAACTTATAGTAAAAACAGTGCACAGGTGCTTTAATTATCCAAATAGAGTTGCAGATATATATCTACATAATTAAAAAAAGAAAGAAAGGGAGAAAATATTATTCGTACACACACAAATACACACACACTTTAATACAATGTCTCAATAGTACAGCCTCACTATTCTAAGTCGCTGTGAAGACTCAAGTAATATTGATTGATTTATCATAAATTAAAACTTGTTATGTTTCTGTGCTTAGGATGCAAACCATTCCAAACTTTAGACAGTGAGGCAGTGAGCGAGTGTATTGAAAATTTTGTTCTGTGTAGGGAGATTAATAATCTGGTATCATTTTTGGAGAGCGAGTTTACTGGATGGTGATAATTTTGAAATGAAAAACGATTACGAAGGGTTGACATTACCAAACATGTTCCTTTGCTTGCAGAGGCAATATAAATAATTAACAGCAAAAGAAAACTGCACTCCGAAGAAGTTATCGCAAAACTGAGAGCCGCGCTTGGCACAGTGGATAGAGTACTCACCTCCCCCAATGTGATCCGATTATTTCTTGTGGGTTACGTGTTGAACGTTGCTGTTCACTGGAGGGTATTCTCGGGGTTCTCCCGTTTCCCCCACTATTTGCATTCCGTTTCTTACCCATCACACGGGGCAGGCAGATGCCTACGGGTATCTAGTCAGAAGTCTGCACTCTGAGAGTAATGCCCTTCCCTAGGACTATCACAAAATAATTAACCTTAATTGTTATAAAATGTACTGCGAAACTAAAATGTAAGGGGCATCGCACGACAATGAACAACGCAACACATGTATACGTATTTTTGAAACAGTCAGAACTGTGTCCTATTCAATACTGAACCAATTTATATGACCACGAAGTTTAAAGTTTTCAAGGTTATGTACTGCGTGGAAATGAACGAGCGAAATAACAAACATGCCTTATTACAGATTCCGTAAGCGATTGCAGTCACTATTTCGCCCGTTTGCAAGCAGCCATTAACAGGGCGATCCTTGACAAAATGAAATTACGAAAAAAGCAGTACATAAATATTTATGTAATGGTAATTGTGTGGGTTACTATTGACTTCATTATAAACTGATTCATTCGCTACACTCACCAGGAAATACAAAACGTACCTACAGATTATTTAAGGATACCGAACTACGGAAAGCAGTGAGTTCTTTCTAGGCGCAGGGTCTGCTCGATAAATTTGGCATAGTATTTTAGTATCACGTCATCCTAATTGCAAGGGCACTTAAAATAACGAGAAACAATCGTAAATATCTTTCACCACGTATTGGTAAAGAATTTTCGCACAGGAAAATGAGAATAACGTAGATTTTAAAGCTTACAGCCAGGCCATCAAAGGGCATCCTCGAAATTCGAATCCCTAACAGGAAACCGTTATCTAGTCGCTCTTTCCACTCTCCCAACCCACAGAAAACCGCTGAGTTCGCGCTCGTCGAGAGGCAGGGGGAAAAAAAAGATGTGTCAACGCCCCTAATGGGTGATTCGGACCCATCATTACGCTATTCTCGACTCCCCCCTCACTTTTCCCAGTACACCCCCTGCCAGTCTACCAATACCGCTGCATTGCAGTGATTTTTATTGGCTGTGACGATATAATCCGCGGAGCCCGATGCAAAACATTTGGTATCGGCGCTGGGGCATAAATCTGATTAGTATCCTCGCACCATTACGATCGCGAGTCGTAAAAAGATATAAGCGCTCGGCTTAAATGTCAGCATTATTACCTCAAATGCCAGCCGTCCAGTTGTCCCAGCGGCACGCCACGACTATTCCGCCCCTCCGGAATTACAGGGAACGATGAAAGTGCACTGCCTTGGCTTCATGGCCTAACCGCTAAACATCAGCGTGTAATAGCTGAGTATGTAAAAATATTTCCATGTTTTGATCCCAAGTGTTATGGCAAAACAATACCACGACGAATACTGTGCAGTGTGAGCCATGAGTTGCGCACCATAGGAACAGATCACTAAAAGAAAAATTTTGTAGTAAGTTGTCTCTGCCAAATTATTTTGCGGTATGCACAAAATTATTTTTTTTCGGTGATCACAATATTTTATTAGTGGCATCAAGAAACTATTCTTGCGGTGAGCATAAAAAACTGTTAGGCAGGGTCAGTTCAAAGAAAATATTTTGTAGCGGACACGTAATATTTTTTTGTCCTGTGACAGCCATTAGATAACTATGCAGTGTTTAATTACAAAAGTCCATCTATCACAGCAAGCTTTAGTGTCTAAAATATAAAGGAAAACTGTTACTTTAAACAGTAATTACTACTTATTTTATTATTGTGTTAGCCCTATTGCGAATTGCAGTGCAATGTGCAGTTAAATCCTAGCTCGACGTCATTTTTTGTTCTTGAAACCAAGGAACAATTGTAAATGAAGTTAATCGACGCATGGTTACTGATAAGGAACTAGCGTCGCTCAATAACAGTTTAGGAATTTTGTAACACGCGTATTATTCCATATTTTAGCTTGCTTGCATTCCATTAGCAATTTTTTTCCCACTGGAATTAGTCAACAAATTAAGGAAAGAAATAATAAACAACGAAATGTAAGTGTAGAAATACAGAATATTCTGTAAAAATCAGGACATCACAATTAAGACAGACTTTTATTTTAAGTGTTTTACTATTTATTTCCTTTATTTTTTGTTGACTAATTCCTTATATTATATTTCATGTTCTGTTGTTTTGATTTATGGATGTGTTGACTACAGCCAACTAGGTTTGTTTTTTCTTTTCTTTTTTCGTTGTTTGTTTTTCTTAGTCTCTTTCTAAGATTTCTGCGACGACATACACATTGCAATGGCGTGTGTCCACAATAATACAGCTTGTCGTTCTGCCTCATTGCAAGAAACGTTCGAAGACGTTAAGAAATAATTTTTTCATTTATTTTTATACTATTCTCTAAACCAGCGAACGTACAGAAATTACTACTAGTTGTATCAAAGTTTGCATAATAAAGTTAATAAATGTTAAATTTCCGTACAAACAGTTTAGTAGTCCTACATGTATTACAATGATACGTTTTTAATGTAGCGCATGTTAAGTCACACCATTTAACTAAGAGCTATATGTGCTAAAAGTGTAATTAAATTATGAAAAGTCATTCTTTTAGATACATAAGATGCTCAGGCAGTGTTCAAGTGATCTTTATTCCAAAAATGTAAATATGGCATTAACAAAAAATATGTTTAAGGAGTTTGACGTATTTCTGAAAAACGGTTCTTTACAAATCTCATGTGGAAAAATGTTCAAACGACCACCATTGTGAAATATGAACACAGCATAAACTAAATACGTAGGCCTACATGTCAGAGCCACCGTACGAAGCAACATAATGTGTACCAAGGTTCATTACGTTCGGAAAAATTATTGTCTCAGCTAAGTCATATTAGAATAAACATATAAATAAACGTCTTTGTGAAAACTTGAACACAGCATAAGCAAAATACATAGAAGTCAGTAAGGTTTCTTAGTAGGCCTTATTACATGTGAATCAAATTTGACGAGATTTGGTCTACGTCTTCAAACGTTTTAAGAAGCGGATAAAAGGACACTCACAGAAACACACACTCATCCACGCATACAGCAAGGTGATCCTGTCAGCTTAAATTTGCCTTCGGAATGAAGGCTGAAAGTTAAAAAAAAATTACATTTACTGCGTTTCCTATACATACATCGCTTAGATTAAACTGCAAGATGAAGTGCTCAGTTGCGTGTTTTATGTGGAACAACGCGTTTTCTTCTAAAGAAAATTATATATACGTCAGGAAAATAATTTCGTTTTTACAATATAAACAAGTTCACTGTTCCAATAAATTTCCCTTGTTCGAAAATATGACAATTTAAATCTTCCATGACTTCCTACTAAGCACACTTTACTTAAATAATTGTTTAAAGGTTTCTACAAGGTATAGATTTCCTAAATCACTAGTACTTCCAGCTATCCTACTGATCCAGTGAAAAAGAAAGTACGTATGTGTAAAAACATTTAATCATGTTCGTTGAAACAAAGTATGGAACTACCAGAAGACGAGTTAAATATGACTTCGTCAAGAAATTTCCGTCTTAGACTCCTTTGATACAGCGAGCAGTGCCTGCGAAACAGTTTCCTGTGAGTTATCATGTGCCGAGATTCGCACGCCAGCCAACGCAACACGATGAAAAATTATGACCCGCCGCGTCTACTCAGAGAATACTCTATGGAGCTGAGGATGGGGATGTCGTCCACTTAGCGTTTGCCATCGTCGTAATTTCTCGTGGGGGTGGTGGGGAAAATGAACTAAGGGAGGAGGGGGTTAGGGTTGGAGCAAACGATTGCGTGGGACTGCCAGACGCCATCATTCCCTATCGCGCTACCAAATATGAAGTTGACGTAGTTGGGAGTCTGCCAGCAAAGTAGTTGGTAAGAAGCCGCCTGGTTCGTGTTTGCCTCATGTTCTCCTCCCCCTCCCCTTCCACAAGCACCACTCCACGAGAACCGGTGCTCGGCAAGAGAGGAGCATCAGTAGTGAAAGTTTCCTGTGCGACGCGGAAAATAAAGCTACAAATAAAGCGGGCAGAAGCCGGGATTTATGTGAAAAATAATCCTTCCCATAGAGCCCTGGAATAAGGAGGAAAAAAGAAAGACGCGTACGTTATAAAGTCCTTCAAAAGTTTTAATAATTAAATACAATAATTCCAAAAACGATCTCTTTTAACACATTTTAACTTACATATATATATATATATATATATATATATATATATATATATATATATATATATATATATATAAATTGCTTCCCTTAAAAATGTTTGCCCTTGTTGAAAAATAACCGCTGATAGAGATACTGTTATTTTATTCCGTAAATAAATTTGCACTTATTTATCTCAGCGTCTTACACACACTCATCTGCAGCTCTGCTTTATGGTTAATGGACAGCATGAATTTGTGCAGAGGCGTCCCTCATTTGACTGCGTCAACCAGAAAAGCGTTACTGACACATCACACGTCTGTGATTTGATATGATAGAATCCCTAGACCCGTAGAGTAGGAAAAATTTCCAATTATTAATTACGAAGCATAGCTGCAGATGTGCACATAAGGCATTGAAACGAATTAGTTCAACATTCTTTACACCAAAAATCAGTTACTATCACGGACGTAGAACAGGTCTGGACACTCGTATGGAAACTTGACCCCATTGTTGTTTGGCTGCTGTTCACCAAGTTACCGATATAATGCTACACATTTTTGGCGCTATAATCCGGGCGGTCGAGCTCAAACTCCGCCCACTTCCCTCCCACTAAGATAAAAAATTTATCAAAACGGATTTTTTTTTATCAATTTATGAACTACTTCCTTCGCTTACAATTTTAAATCATGACTCCAGAAATCTTTATTTACTTTATAATGTTAACAATGGAAAAAAGTGGGCAGTGTTTGAGTCCGACCGCCCGGATTACAGCGCCAAAAAGTACTACATTCTCGGTAACTATGTTAACTGCAGCCAAACAACAAGGAGGTCAAGCTAAATACATTGGTAGATAGGCGAGTGTCCAGACCTGTTCTTCTACGACCGTGGTTACTATAACAATTTATGCGTATCGCTTTATACTGGACTAGCATTCCCCCGCGGCTTTGCTCGCGAGTATTCTAAATAACCGATAATATTTACTCCAGTTGAAAAACCTCTTTGTACACCAGATTGGTACTTTAGTAATAAAGTGTTAGAATTTCCAAGCTGCTAGTTGAGCTAACTCTGCAGAAAGAGAAGTATCTATGACTGTCCACGCGAAAAGCAGTCGTAAGTTTGTCTCTTCCTCTGAGAGCGACTTCACCTGGGCCTTATTTAGCACTACAAACTTGACGTTGTGGGTAGATATAGGCTCTTAAATATGAGAGGTTAATCCAACGAAAACATCTGATTTACCTTGTGCACAACCATTGATGACGGGACCCTCAATAACAGATTTTCAAAATATTCACTTGAGGTTTAATGCCATTAGAAAGTTTTGGTGGGAAAAGGTTTCGCGGAAACGTGTTTGGTGTCCCAACCTTGAGATCAGTGAGATGATATATGTGACCTGATGTTGTCGAGGAACCTAAGTGAAAAGTAATCAGCATAATCCATTTTACCACTTTTAAACGACTACATGCAAATTGCACTAATTCCATATGCCTTGCAGTTTTTCTGTATCAGAATTGAACGTTTTCATGCAGCCTTTAACGAATTTAAAGCCCAGAACCTCCCGTAATGTAGACCTGAGCTACGAACAACTGCGTCACGTAATGTCGAAATAATTCATGAAAATAATTTACTAAAAAAATAAAGTATTCATTTCCTGGGCTCATACAAGTTGTACATCACCACTTCTCGATAGGTTATTGTAGAGTGGAACTTTGGTATAATTTTTTTTTCTCGCTGGTCGAACATGCTTTTCGCATCGTCTGCCTTGAAAGTTTACGAAATTATTTTTATTCTTAATGATCAAGTTATCTTATAAGGAAAAAAATTGCATATAATTTTTAAATACTTACGTACGCATCACTCTGACGCGACCAACACCTCAGTATCTCTACTGGTCAGATAAATATTATCGGGTGATGGAAAACATTTTTCATGCTTTTTCACCCCTTTAGGTGTCGAATTTCTAAAATAATAATTTCACATTTTCAATATTTGTATAGTTATCCAAGTGAAGTGAAATTTATGACGATAACCCGTTCAGTCAAAGCAAAATCGATCATTCATTTAAAAATAAAAAAAAATTTGTCACCACTGCATAGTACTGAGAGTTCGAATTTTGAATAATCTTAAAATCTTTTTGCGGCCACTGACATAATCATCATCCTGAAACAGAAATAAACTTAACATCTCGACGTGTTCAGTGTATATCGAGGATTTATCTGAAACGTATTCCAAGTCTTTTCACCTCCTAAGAGACTTAATTTCAAAATTCCCTTGAATCACATTTTAACCTACTTTACTGGTATCTCTTGGACGTGAGAAAAAAATGACAATTGCCTGCTGGATATATCAACGAATAATTTAGAACACGTTCATCACTTTTCACCCCTTTTAACCTGCTTAGGTGGGGAACTTCGAAAATTCGTGAGATCACTTTTCAGGTATTTGAATAAGCTTCAATCTTAAACAGAAGTGACATCGATATATACAAGATACATAGGGTCGATATACAACGATTGTGAATCGAAAACATATTTAACTATTTATTTATCTCTTTGTGAACGGATTTGGGAAATATGTTTAAATCGTATTTAGATATTTATATAAGAATCAATCTGAAGCAAAGAGCCCGGGTATTTGTGTAAGAAACATTTTTAATTGAAAACAGAATCTTTATCTCGAAGGATCCGGTAGATATAGATTATTAATCGGAAACACATTTAAGGTATTTTCACCACTTTATATCTTGAATTTCTGAATATCCTGAAATAGACTCGTTTGCATTTTTATGTGTGTCCTATTAAAGTATGTCTATCGACATTTCTTTGGAAATACATTTCACCCCTTACAGGTCGAATTTTGAAAAATCCCTTCTTAGTGGTCGCCTACGACCTGAGGGGAAACCATGTCATGAGTAAGTCAGTCAGTCAGGCAGTCAGAGTTCTCTTTTACATATTGAGATTATTTCAGGAAAGCATTTACGGTAGTCTTTCCTACCGGAAATTTCCGTAGGTGTCATTCCCGGTGGATTTTCGCGGGGTAATCTCGTTTTCACCTAGAGTGCATTCCACGGCTGCTCCATCCTCACCTCTTATGATTCCTATAGTTCGGGCCCGTTACACGCACTACCTACTATGTGCTGAGCTTACCACGTGCCCGGCACCCACGTGCAGCTTCAATATGTTGTGAGTTCACAATTATTGCGCCGTACAATACAATACGTAACATTTTCTGTTGTCTGTGGTAGTGTAGTTACTTAAACTGTAGAAACACCAGGGTAAATGCAGATAGTTATCTTGCTGTCAGAGGGTTGGCTGAAAAGGCTGTGATCCAAACGCATTACATTACATTTTCATGTTTATATTCATTGTACATTCTGTGGGACATGCCATACCCAGACATGTTTGCTACAATGCTCACAGGCATTCGGCACATTAATGAAGGACCCTCTGACTCTTTAAATTTATCAATGATGGTCTACAACTTTAACATAGTTCGGACATATTGTCAGGAGAATGATTCAGGGTAGTATTATTACAATAAATGTGCAAAAGCGCCTGACAGTAGGCGACATAGCATACATCGGACTGTGTATTGATGCATACTTACGAGTGTGACACCTGGTATAGTAGTACATATTTCACCAGACCTCCGTCTTTTCTCCCTATTTATTCCCCGTCGCATACCCAACACGTGCCAAGTGTGTTACAAATCCAGCGTATCTCATGAACTATTCGACCATAGTGGTACATTGACTCAGTGTTGAAGATTGTTGTTGTCCTGCTCACAATACTGTGACTATCGTTACTGAAAATATAAATGTTGTAGATTGGAACGATGAAGAGGCAGATATAATATTCATGTATGACCGTGAAAGTGATCTTAATAGACTGACGAATTTGTTTTATGAGGAATCATTTCCAAACACAGCACAGACAAACCACCCAACACATGCTGCGCTGTTTCGTCGACTTTCTGAGACGGGAACTTTGAAAGCGTGTACTTCTCTTTGAAGTGACCCAGAAGACTTCGTACTCCTTGTCTGGTAGAGCGCTTCCTCTACCACATTCACGAGGATCCAGGTGTGTGCAACAGGTCCGTGACAACTACATTACATATAAGTCACACAACTGTACGTAGAGTACTCCATCAGAACCTCTTGTACCATTACCATAGCAACAAGCGTAATCGTTCATTGAACTAACAGAAACGGCTTCCTTCGCTTTGTGCCATCTGTTTGGACGTGCCACGTTCGGGAGAAACGTCATAATTAAGTTCCTCAACCATCACCACTAGGCTGACGAATTATCCACATGCAACCATTGGTTGAACTCAGCAACTAGTTCGTATAAGTGTATAGGCTGATATTATGAGTGATTGTCTGGTGTGTCAAACGTATTGTCATAACGCCTAACAGGTGAAGTGTACAGGGAGTTTCTCGACAATATTTTTCCACAGTTGCTGGAAGCCTCTCTTTGGATGTACGCAGAAGACTGTGGTTCATGCAGGACGGTGCTATACGCCATTTTAGAATCCTGTCCGAGTTCTGTCGGACGTATCATATAATCGCAGGCGCATAGGTCGGCGAGGTTCTGTTGCATGGCCTCCACGCTCACTTGATGTTAACCCATTGGACTCTCATTTGTGTGGACATGTAGAGCAGTCCCGATTGCAAGTACACATGTTTTACATAAGATAATTTTTAAGCAATTCAAACTATTCATGGTCAACCAGGTATATTGAAACGTGTACACATGTTTAGTTTATTATGACTAATGACTTCCCCGTTTCCAGTCTACCCAATCAAGTTTTTTCATCTCTAGTAGACGTGTAGTTCTTCTGTTTACAATGCCGTTTCTCGCCATTCAGTTAACCTATCTAGTTAGCTTCCAGAACAACTTTATTCTTGTGCCGGTTGGTGTAGCCAGTGTTTTTCACGAGGGTAACTTCAACAAACGTTCACATGGTTACTCGGTTACTTGGGGATTGGAATGGTGTCGACATCTTAAGAGATCGGCACGGTGTTAGAGAGGGGTAGAGAGGGAGAATACAAGCGTAACTTCCTGTCACAGTTATTTAATTTATTTTTGTTTTGTCTCATCCGGATAGCTGTCGACGTTAGGAAGGGGGTGGAATGTGCGACACGTGACACGGCATCGCCCAAGGCGACTAGTCGACTTTCACCCCACCCCCCTCCGGCACGCCATTTCCTCACCCCTTCATCCCCCAATCCCCTTGGCCTTTTTGTCATTCTCTCCGCGCCGGTCTCGATATTGGCTGCGCTTTTTACTGTCGCCTCCCCCGGCCCTTATACGGGCATCGTCACAATCTTCAGTCGTGAGAGGGGCGGGTACCGCTTGCTGCGGAGGCTGTAAAACAATATCACCCCTCCTCCCACCATCTCCCTATCACGCGCACCCTTTGGTTTTTGTCTCCGAACATCCTCTAGCACGACCTTCACTCTCGCCACCGAGCACACTAAAAACAACTTGTTCAACGCTATTCTGTTTATTGTTTCTCTCTGGCCGCGCCCTTTCCTTGCCTCGTCGCGGTGTGATAACTTTTTAACGACGTCTGCGTTATCTGCCGCCATGTTAACGTGGGTGGTCGTAAACGCGAAGGATTCGTACCAACAAATACTTTCTGTTTTTAAAAACATCATCATTGTAGATCAGACAATACCACATCGCTAATTTAAGGTGGTAAGAATTATTCATGTTTTCCTTCTACAGAGATGACAACTGTCAACTACAGTGACAACTGTTAAACTGTAAGTACGTTTAGTATACTAGCATACTAAAATTTTAAAATGGTTTGGAACATTAAAAGAAAAAGCTTTTGAATTAATGTCAATACATCAACCAGGTACTACAAGGAAATTGTAAGACTTTAAATAGGTTATAAATATTTCAAACACGTATACACAGAAACTATTTATAATTGAAGAGAACTAAATTAATTTCGACAACTTGTGACATTTTACAGAAGTTTTGTAGTTTTACGAAGACAAATTCTTAGATATTGACTGCCAAAAATGTTTGGTGACGCTACAGACAGTTGGGAAATGCAAGGGAATTGGGTTACAAATAAATGCAGCTTGTTTTTCAAATAGACAAAATTATTACAGTATGTTCATATTTCCTCTGATTTATTTTATAAAATCAACAAAATTAATATCTTTTGTAACGAATAAAATTCGGAAATTGTTTCCATGTCTTTTCGTTTTTTTTCGTAAATTTAAAGAAAATTTCAAATTAACTCAACTTTACGGGATTTAGAAATGTATTATGTTGACTCAATCGTCAACAAAATATGAACTACTTATCGTAATTCTATGAGACGTTTATGCTCGGACTTATTTTCGATGGAGATTTATTTGCTCCTTACAGAAAAATTTGTGAATAAACAGTTTCATTGCGTCGCTTATGTTAATAAGTATACCTAGCATTGACGTTATAGCAATTTCAGCAGAAGTGTCCTAATTAAAAGAAAGGATTTTATAAATTTATGAAATAAAGACTATTGCTATAGACAAGAGTTTGTTGCGATAATATTTATGCAACATTTTTTTAATGATTCACGAGCACATCGGCAGCTCGGCTTTATGGTTATTGGCATCGCGTCTTTGAATAAAGTTACTGTAGCATCATGAGTTTGTGAACTGCCAGTATAACACAAAGTCAAATTAGAGCTAAAACACGCAATCACTGATTACCAAGAAGAGCTGCAAATGTGAACATTAGACATTGAAACAAATTGGCGAAAAAATATTTTTACCACAAATTTAAAGCTGTAACTATTGTTTATGTCATTTAACAGAGATACTGTCCATTTGGCAGCCAGTTGGCTAAGAGTCGACCAATAATGAACGCAGCAGTTCAGTGGGCGTGTCTTGTGTTGACGAACAGGACGGCGGAGAGTGGGGATACAGAAACCAATGGCACTGGCGCCTCTCTATTGTTGCATATATTGTCAACTCAGTGGTGAATATAGTCGTATCAGTTATATCTTGTCTTGAATGCCAGAAAATATGCACAGTTCTCAAAGTTTTAACCAGATGTTTTAACGAGTAACTGTAAACGGGTGGAAGCTACTGAGGGTTATTCTTGAAACAAACTGTTTGTATTTAAACATTTGGTATCATAAGATGTGGACACAGTGTCTTGGCTAGCTATTAGTTTATATCAGGCTTGAAGACCTCGGGGGTAAACAATAATAACCATCATTCCTAAAGTTTGCAGCTGATGTGTAGTTAAGTATATCAAATCTGGACAAGAGCGTTTCATAAATGTATCATTTACTGTGTGGTTTAAAATAAACTGCCAACGTATTTAGTAATTAAATTTTTTTTTTTAATTTAAGAATAGAAAATGTTTACATCGACTGTCTTACAATGTGGGTTATAATTATTTACTCCCGATATCTTCAATTATAATCTGAGACAGACGTATTCTCCGAAACACAGTGAGCTGTTGTGACTTGTCTAAGTAGACAGTTATTTGACATGGGTTATTCATTGGTAGACAAGCCACAAAAATTATTAATGACGAGCTCGACTACTCGTTGGTAGAGCCACGAGTTTTGCCGTGAAAAGAGTTTTACACTGTGCCTTACGTACACATTGGCAGCTGTGATTGACGGTTGTTGATAGCGTGTCATCGTTCAGACACGTATCCCATTCGAACTATACCAATCAGAATAATGATATTGCGACACTCATTGGCTAGCTAATTGAGGACACGCCAATAACGACATAAATACGTTGGATAGTACCTGAAACTTAGCCATCAATCAACTATACCCTCAAAAAGCAGCTATCTGTAATTATAATATAAGCTATCCTTTTATACGATCCCTGCATTTAGACGAGGATGTTTGACCAACAAGGTATAAATAATACACATGTCAGGTACGTTTCTTGAATTTCTTATATGCACAGACTTCTAAAACGACTTCTAGGGATATTTATGAAAGGTAATACAGTAAAATTAATTCGTACTTTTACAAGAAAAAGTATGTAAACAAACGCCAAAATATTTATTAGTCTAGGAACTATAACATGAATGAGTGAGAGAATTTGGTCAGCACTCAACATCACGGTCTTTACCGCACTATATATAACTATTATGTCGCAGATCATTCAAGTTGTCTAAATTAATTAATTAATGTTTTAATGTATTTTATTTTTTTATTTATTTCTATAATATGACAGTCTAACAGCTAGAATATTCACCAATAAAAATTGTGATCAAAAAACCTAAATTATTGTTTACCACAAAACAGTAAAGAATTGACCTCTTACAACAAAATAATTATTCCAGTGTTGTGCAATTTTGCATGCATTATTTGTTATGGATTTGTTGTCTATGATCAAACTCGGCTAGTATTATTTTATCTCACTCTTGTTTTTTTTTTGGGGGGGGGGAGAAAACATAGTGCTGAAATGCTTAATCGTTCACTCCCATTGCAAGAGTCTTTCAAAGATATTGGAAAGCCTGTTGATACGACATTTTTGGCGCAGGTCGTGGGTCTTCTCGGGGACTTCCTGTTCCCTCCACATTTCTCATTCCGGCGCCTCTCCATTGTAGGCATAATGCCTGAGATATTTTGCATGCCCGAGGCTTAAGTCTCTGAAGTGTTACGGCAATTCAGGCACAAGCGTCGTATATATCGTAGCGACACACCCGTAATTTTCGCGAATTCCTTTGAGATGACGCTAGCAGTGGCGAGGCGTTGTCGTGTACCAAGGCAAGCAGTAGAAGATCCGACAATACACTTTGAGCATGCAGGTGTGTTACTGCAGAATATGTCGTGGAGCGTACCTATCTCTACCAGTCAAATAGTTATACGGGCAACTGAGAATTGTGTATAAATAGGGACCCTTGTTTTTCGCGAAAATAATTTTGCCCCATTTTTGTTTTGGTGTCTTACATGCACATCTGCAATTCTGCTTCGTGGTCAGTGATTGGACATTTTAATTCTCACGAGCCTTGGGATTGTACCGGCAAATCACAGACATGTTGTTACGGATACCACCCCAGCGCTCACCAAGCAGGGAAACTGCAAGCGCGGAGCGGTGTTATAACAACACTTTGAAGGTTATCCTCAATATAGAGAGCAGGCCGACATATATAACGAGGGGACAGGGCCACCGCAGGGGTTGTTCATCCGACCATCAGCTGGGGTACCTCCAGGTCGGCTAGGACGTCGTCCTCCTGATGACCCACTCCGTCGTCCGAGGGCCGGACGTCTGGGTCTCCGCTCGGGACCCGGGAAGGTCACGACAGTGCTCACGTGCGATAACGTCAGAGTGTCGACGGCGCATATACACAGTAGTAAGCCGCTTGGAACTGGGTTCCAATATTCTTCTATATAAGCTCCCCTGTATTCAGGCCTTCAGCCAAGATTGTACGACGCCAATTGTAAAGCTGTACTGTGCACTGTCAATGCAAATTAAAGCCCCTTCTAGTCAATATTGTGGCGTCTGATAATTATCCTTAATACCTGGTCGCAGTACATAGGAGTCAGTTGAATGGTGGAGACAGTAGTAGCCTCCAGTCTGAGCACGCCACCCTTATGTTCACCCCGAGAACCAACTGGAATAGAGAAACATTTCAAAGGGTGAAACAATCTGGTGTTGCAGGAACGCTATTGAAATAGGCTCAGTCTAATGAGATGCGGCTCTTCACACAGGCCCGCTGCCAATAACCATGAAGCAAATTTGCAGACGTGCACGTAAGGCACTGAAACAAAGTGGGGCCAAAATTCTTTTCGTAAAAAAACAGGGGTCCCTGCGTATAGTCATTGACTCATTGTTAGAGACATTGGTAAATCGAGGGAAAAGTTGATTGTTTGTTAGGCTCCAACATACTATGTATGACACTGAAGGTTTTGCGCTTATATTGGCTATCGTTTATATGAAGTACCGTGTCCCTCTTCAACAGACCCAATTAGAACTGAACGTATGTGGTTTGCAGGAAAACTGTTCGCACGTGTCACGATTGAGATACTACAGTTTATTGGAGACTATGTTAACTATTTTCGCGACTTTCCAGTATCTCTACTCATTGTCAATCACCGCTTGCCCTAGAACATCACACGCCTCGCCACTGGACGCTAGATTTTGAACTCTCATGCGTGTGAGTTACTTTCCCGATTAGATCACTGTTTATTTAACTGGACTTTGCGGAACACGCGCCAATAACAAACCTGCCTGATAACTCATCTTCGTCAGGTGCACTCACTGAAGCAACAACCAATGAACAAGTAGCTCGTGACAGTAAGCACACAGGACTGGAGAGTCATGCCGGTAGGTCGTTGAACACACGAAATTTCCGCAAGACATTGAAGTGACGTTCGGTCTTTCCGTTTCCGTCATGCTTTTATTAAACTGTTCATCGGTAACTCTATCACGTGATTTTATTTTCTATTTTTTTTCTATTTATTTATATTAGAGTTTACGTGCCCTCGAACAACACAAGGCCTTGGTAGAGTATGACGCAGTAGTGGATATTGACGATTGCTGCTTGTCTCTCTGGTACATTAACTATCCTGCAGCGAAATTTTTCTGCATATAAATGTCGGCTGAAATGTCTGTTACATATATGTTTACACCTTCACGAAATGAGTACTAGAAACAAAAAAAAAATATGGAAACCACTATTAAGACATTAAGATACGCAAACTGTCTAAAATATATCCGCACGCAGACGAAATTAAGAAAAGTGGCACGGTCATTTAATTAGACACACATGCCAATCCTATATATATAGGGACGTGCCCTTCTGGGGTGGATACCACACTCGCCTCACTCATTGTTCTACGTTGAGATCCACACATATTAAAAAACACGAGAACATGGCCAGAAGGGCCATTAACTGGAATACTATCCTGACGTATATTTTAAACAGAGACGAGATTATAATATTACTCAAGGAAATTATCAATTTATTATAATTAATCCCAAATTAGACACCAACTACGATTTACATTATTTGTACACCAGTGCCTTTATACAAAAGAACAATTTATAGTTTACATCCCACTACTACGGAGACATTATTAAACACTATACTCAGTTCAGTCCGCTAAAATGTACTCAGTTTATTCAAAATTATTTTCACAAGGCACTTGCAAAGTCCAGCCCGAGTGTTGTGGCTTAAGTAATGTTGTCGTCGCCTACCTTAATTTACGGAGATCGCTGGGATGACTACGTATTCTCTGGTCAGAATTGGAGAGAGACCCAATGTTCAATCTTCCTGCTGACATATACCTCGGTCCTCGCCGCTACTGCAGTCGAACACGACTACTGTGTTTTTCCAGGAGCTTCCCCACCTTGTCAACTTTGCCAACACATTGAATTAGTATATAAGCATTGCTCAAACAAGCAAATAAACCCAGACATCTTGCCCCGACCACACACCTAACAAGCCGACTTCAACACGGCTATGCCGTCACACACGGCCCAGTCTGAAGACGTCCTCCTCCGTTGCCCGCTGCTCGTCAAGTCCACGAGTCTCGGACTCTACCAGCAACGTCCGTTGCGCGCCTGCAGCGCTCCAAGTGGACACACGTAAACAATTTTTATTTATTTATTTATTTTTTGTTCCTTTGAGCCCAAAAGTATGGCTAGAGCCATAGGGCTATGGAACGTGTCATGTGATTACAATATACGTACAGGTAACACATCTATTAGCAAAAATTAAATTAATAATAAAATTAGCAAGTAATAAGATTATACTAATATGTTAAAAGTAACATAACAATACAGTGATATATTTAAAAACATACAAAGAAATACATTCTTAGTTTAACAATATTTGTAGGCTATTATGGTGGGATATAAAATAATATACTTTAAATGATTATCACATGATGTACCTAACCATAACTGAAATGGAATGAAACAATAACGTAATAAGCCCTTTAATATTAAACAACTATTGCTGAAAATATATACGTAGGAAGTCTAGTGACACTTCTGGGGTCCCTTGACAGCAAATGACCCCGAGACAACCCCAGTTTCTCTCTCTCTCTCTCTCTCTCTCTCTCTCTCTCTCTATATATATATATATATATATATATATATATATATATATATATATATATATATATATATATATAACTGGAACTCTCTCTCTGCATTTCGTTTTCTAGCCAGGGCAGACGGTATTCCTAAGAATTGTTCTCGAGAGGAAGAAATACGCCATAATCCGTAATTTACTTTCTACTGCTTTTACATTAATTATTTTTTTACATCCTAAACGATACTATGTATCAAAAAATGTTGCAAGGTCTATATACTATGTAACCTAATTTTTCAAGACCTAATACACAAAGGTTTCAGCAATTTACGCAGTTAATGAAATTCTCATTAATGACCTAATTAGCAAAATCTATATATATATTTTTGTGTTTGGAAAAAGTTAGACTATTTTACATAGTAAAAACAATTAGTTAACAAAACTGTGTAACAGTTTTTCAATATCTTCTCTCGTTTAGGTATAAAATAATAAGCATCGAGAAAGCAGTAGAAAAATGATTGGTCATGGCCGTGAGTGCCTCTGCATAAAGACGACGAAGAAAACGAGCGCAAATAGATGTACTACAAGAGTAGGATCATTATAGCACGAGTCAAAAGCCAAAGGATTTAACTACATGTACAAGGCTCTACTTTTCGTTGTTATCCTAAGTAAGTTAAGTGCTGAAGCTCTAAACAATTTTTGAAAATTAAAAACTATATTTTCGTTTTGTTTTAAAACCATTTTCCGTACATTTCTTCATTTTAAGGGCGTTTTACAGGACAACATCTAAACTTAGTGGTTATAAAGTTTTTTTTTTTAATTTCCTGTAAAAATAAAATTGTACTCCTGGAACAGTTGTTTACGGATATATGAGTATACACGCAATCACTCATTTTCTGACGTAATCTTACTATAGGCTGTTCATTATAAACTGAGCACTCAGCATAACTTGTGATTAATTAAAAATATGTTTTATTGGGCCAACAGTTGTTAACTTTTGATATTGTTAAAGCGTTTACACTGGTTTTTAGTAACATTGAAGTTTTCATATTTAACATAGTAAAGATGGCTGCAAAACGGCTGGCATAATACTTTATACACTGCTCAATTTATCGTGAACGGCCTATAGTGGCTTACCTTAGTAGTGTACGCTAGATTATTTTTTACATTTGAAGTACGGAAACAAGGAAGGCGGTAAGTCGAACATCTCATCGCCTCTAGGCGCGAAGGACTGAACTAGCGCGCAGTGTTTCCGTAGAAACTGTTTTACAACGGGACTTCAGGCGATGATCCTAGTATTTTATTTGTGGAAAGTTTGTGGCAAAGTCCAATGTAAGTTTTTATGATTCTGTTTCACGATTATGGTTGGTATTTACTGAGCTACAGCAAGGTGAAAAAGTCACTTTTAGATCATTTGAGGAGCTCGGAAATAATTTTTATTATTAGCGGACGTCATTTTTAAAATCATAGGGACACGGTTTGAAGTGTATCTTCTTTTCGTAGGTAAACGCATTGGAAACATTTTTAATGTTTACACAAGAAAAAGTACTTTTCTTACCACGCTACAGCATGGTCCACTCGCCAGGTCAACTGACTCTTAAGAAACCATCAAATAATTCGCCTGTAGTAATTTCAGAACAACATAGAAAAACCCAATTATCTTGATAACCTAACCGGAAATCACGTCCGGATCTCTACGAATGTAATTCAAGTCATTTACCATAGCCTTCCAGGAACTGAAAATCCTGTTTGTCGGATTATTGGATTATGATGTGTAGTAGACGAAATACTGCCCACTGCTGCAACACAAGAGCGACATTAAACGTGAAGGCAGCAGCCATCACAGAGAAAACAAGATGGTACCGCGAAGTCTACACTGTTAAAAATTTTCGTGAATTTACGGACAATCTTACGGAAACGTCTGTTTAATTAACGGAAACAGTATTTTGTAACACAGCTATACGTAATTATGTTTCATTAATTAAACATGTCAAACTGCGAGAAGAAACTAAATAAATAACCGAACGCATTATTGCGCCTGCATCCTAAAGAAGTCACATAAATATGCGAGTTTCCATAAGTGGAGCTAGTTTCCTTCCGTAAATTAACGGACACTTCTGGAGAATCTTTTACCAGCACTTCTCCGTAAAACAACGAAAATTATTTTTAACAGTGCCACCTTATGTTTGTGAGAGTTTTTAGCAACTGTTGTTTAGTACTCCTTAGTAACGTACTAAAAATTTCATTGGCATTCGGTACCACTTGAAATACTCTCATGTACACCGTTATAAATTTTAACGGAAATGTACCGTTAATAAACGGAAATAGTGTCCGTAAAAGTAAAATACGGAAATGTCTATAGTAAATATACACTACGGAATCATACGTAACATGTCCATAAGTCTGCTGCGGACACTTACACGCAAAAAAATCGAAAATGTATGGGTTATAGAGCTGTAAATATCACGGATGTATTTTAAAAACATCACCGGTAAATGTGCAAATCTGTATAAATACAATTGTAGCACTATAGACATGTACGTATGGCGCAGTTCCGTGTGACGAAACTGTTTTACGGAAACTTCTGTTGGATACGGAAATACGTTTCCGTGAATTCACGGAGGTATCTAAAGAAATTTTTACCGGAAATTCCGTAAATCGACGGAGAAAATTTTTTAAAGTGTAGATGACCGCAGTGCCGAAGACAAAGGCAATGTTATGTAATGTGAAACCCGACAACCAATGATCGTGTTCGATAGAAGTTCAGTACAGCAAAGAATTGAATCATGGTGAAAATATAAGCATCACAAGATTTTAAAATCTAGGAGAACTTGAAAATCTCTGTAGATTACTACTTGTGAATCATGCAAATTAAGAGATGATTAAATGTTAGCTTTTTATAAACAGAGCTATAAGTAAATTACGGTCGTTTTTCTCTTTGTGCCGTATTCAAAACGATTAACTTTTTGGTGCTACACCGATATAAGATTCCTTACACAGGATATAAAATCGGAAAGAAATGGTTTCAGTTATTGTAAATGAAAGCAATTATATAATATTTTTGCTGCATAGGTGAAGTGTCTGTTTGCTGGCCATTATTTAGGAAAACACGGAAACACACCGCTAAGATGTTCTTATGTATAAGCTTACAATGATATTTGTGTTGTAAATAATTGCATCGTGTTTCTTTGATATGTAGTTGTTACAGTTCTTCACTACCAATAGGAATTTAAGATGTAAGATAAGGTAGGTCTAAATGGGCTTTATGATTCGTCGACAGCGAGGTCATAACAGACAGAGACACGCAACTTACTACAGGTACACGAGTTGGGAGAGTATTCGGCCATGGCCTTTGTTAAGGAACTATCCCAGCATTCCCCTCGAGCGATTTCCGTAGACCACGGAAAACCGAAATCACGGTTACCTCGCTCGGTGAAAGCTAAAGAGTTTTTGATAGTCTTTTACCTGCAAGAGCGGTGAAGCAACAGATTTTAAGTCACAACCGGTACACTTAGACTACATCTCTTGATTGTAACAAGACCTTTATGGACAACTATGTATTAATAGGTCCACCATACATGCATAATATAAGACTACTTGAGTGATAAAAAATGTACAACGTAACCCCTTTAGAAAAAAAATATTCTCCACGCAACCTTCAGTTTTTTGCTTCTTTGCAGTTTAATAACATCTTTAGTCATGTCCCTTTTGCTTATATTAGAACACAGCCTGCTAGGCTGGTCTCACCATCTGGCACCACACATCGAGAGAAAGCCACTCCTCCTATTTTATCTGCTTGCCTCTTTCCGTCCTTCCTTATTTTTTTTGCTTCCATATTTCCTTCCTCCCTCTTAGAGTTACTCTCCTCATTTTGCTCCCAATACAGTGTTGCTAGGCGCAGAAGTGAAAAGTCTTGTAGCAGGTGGAATAACAATATGGTTATACTCATACAATTTCAGCACACAAAACACACACACACGCCTATATGTGTGTGTATATATATGTACACACACATTTTAAGAAACTGTAATGAATTTGAGGATAAATTATGCTTCTAAAGTGAAAACATTTATGTTTATATGAAACAAATTACTTTCTGCTTCAATATTGTCACAAATGGAATAATTGTGTTGTCTTTTATACAGCTCTAGGAAACGTATGAGGTAATCTATTCAATATTTTGCTTGGCACTTACCTACCATGTTTTAAATTTTTGGAACATTGTCGGGAGGGGCCGTAGTCCATATCACCCCCCCCCCTCTTTTGTGATCGCATTGAATATATATTCAATGGTATCCGTTCTTGGAACAGGGTGAATTTACTTCCTGCCCATCCTGTACGCGCGATGTCATAAAGATTTGTACGGATTGAGAAAGTGCAGAACGGAATGGGCTGTAGGGTTCGTTGGACGCTGACTATAGAAAAAATCGACAAAAAGGGGGAAACAGTTTTTATGGTCACGAAGGTCGCTAGGTGTCATAAAACGTGGCTGTAGCTACCTTTACTCAGGTATGTTGTTTATGATTGCCACCTCCATAAACGAAGGATGTGCGTGCGAAAGCCGCAGATATGTTTTCATTTAGTTTTCTGCCTTCGCGGTTGTGAGGTAAACTCCGGCATAGCAGGTCAGAGAGTCGTAGCAGTGCTGCCAATTCCAATTTTAAAAGTTCAGTGATCGTTAACGGAAAATTCCTTACATTTCCGTTGTATGTATATGTTATATATATATATATATATATATATATATATATATATATATATATATATATATATCCCAAATTCCCCAAAAGTAATAAAAACTTTTCACTAAAAAATAACTCGTTAAAATGAATGCATTTACATTACGAATCTAGTATTATCAAAATATTGCAGCATTATATAGATATAGCCTATATATATATATATATATATATATAAACACGCATGCATATACTATCTTTAAGAGACAAATGTGTAACTGATCTTGAATTCTCGCATGTAAAATAATATATATATATATATATATATATATATATATATATATATATATATATATATATATATATATATATATACACTAGCATGCATATACTATCTTTAAGTGACAAATGTGTAACAGATCTTGTATTCTCGCACGTAAAACGAATTTCTGGAATCTATTTTCAAGTTCAGTGAAGATGTAGTTTCTTACTTAAATAAATAATAAATATGTCTCCGAAAATTGCACTCTTTTTTCATTCAATTGAGCGAGAGTTTTGTTAATATGGCAACACTTATCCTGATGACGCTAGTGGGGATATCTTCCAGCTAGGGCCCGGTAGTTTTCGCGAAAAGATTTTTGCCCCACTTTGTTTCAGTGTCTTACGTGCACACCTGCAGTTCAACTTCATGGCTATTGACAGAGTGTTTTTGTGCAGAGTCGTTATTCATTTGACTGTGCCAATCAGTACACGGATAACTGTCACACATCACGTCTGTGATTTGCGGGTTTAACCTCCACACGC
>PNEQ01060200.1:66145-114441 GCA_003012365.1 Medauroidea extradentata | reverse complement strand
CCAGCAGTACGTATCCAGTATCTTCAGTGCGTTGTCAGTTGTAATACACTCCACGGAGTGTGTCAACACATCGATCGAACCAGACCGATATTCCACGTGACTGAGCGAGGAAACATGTTGGACTCGCATGCGAGAGGACACGGGTTCGATCCCCGGCCCCTGTCATTCTGATTTTCGGTTTTCCATGGTATCCCGAAATCGCTCCAGGCGAATGCTGAGATAGTTCCTTAACAAAGGCAATGGCCGATTCCTCTCCCAGCTACTGTCGTTGTACAAAATTGTCTGTTATCGTCGCTTATCACCGCTCGGTCGACGAGACGTAACCCTCACTCACCTTACCGACATTCCACGTGTGCATGTTCTGCGTACATGTTCCCTTGGCGTAGAACATGCACGTACACAGAAGCGAAATGCCAAATGGTGTATTTCCCGTGAGTGTACTCGGTCGATTATTTGCTGCACGAGCATAGTTCGCGACGTGTATCAAACTCGTCCTGACAAGTTTTTGATAGGTTATTCCGGAAGGGAAAAGAGAAAAAATGAGACAGCCCACCCAACGGTCTAGGTCAACTAGAAAAAGCGACAAACGCTTCCAAATTTGAGAACAAAGAAGTACTATTTACTGCCATATTTCTGAAACCACTGGCTGCTCAGATGTAATCAATAACAAAGAACATGATTTGTACACGTGGTCCACCATAATTATGTACACATTTTATATTTACACCATTGAAAAGAGTACTTTAAAAGGGAAATTAGATACTTTTGACTACAGGTTATGAAATAATGGAGCAATTGACAACATAAATGTATTTTGAAAAAAATTGTTTAGCTTCGCATGCGCATGGACGGCGTTGCTGCGTGACACGCGTATTCCTTTTTACGCGAACACAGCTTAACTTATTTATTTTATGTTTATCAACAAAACAAAGAAAGGAACGCGTAGAACACATTTTTAAAATAATGCTTCTATATATTTAAAAATTCGGCAAGCCTATTAGAAACGTTATTTTCAGGCCTCTCAAAATTCTGAAACGGATTACTTAGACTACTGTAACTCCGAAACATCACCTGAAGTCGTAAAGTGCAAAGTGAGAAGCAACAGCTGGTATTTACTTCATACTATCCAAAAATTATATTTTAGGTTCCCATAAGAAAAAGACTACAACAAAAACCCTTGCACGCCAGTTTGGCACACTGTGAATAGAGGCTCTCATCGTCCCGCTGCTCCCACACGTCAAACGTGGAAATTTAAAACAGGCGAAGACTCCTCTTAAGGGGTATGGACAGGTACGATGTCGAGAAGACGACTGGAATCTTCAATAGTCAATAAAATATGAACTACTCATTAAAATTCGATGATATTTTTTGCCGCATGGATATTTTATCAGCGGACGTTTATTAAGATAGCAATATGCGGTAGTATTCTTTACTTTCAAATAAGAAACTAAAAAAAAAAAAAAAAAAAAAAAAAAAAAAAAAAAAAAAAAAAAAAAAAAAAAAAAAAAAAAAAAAAAAAAAAAAAAAAAAAAAAAAAAAAAAATTTAGAAATATAAGGGCTTGAAACCACAAAATCTACCAATATGAAACACTATCATTTTCATAATTTGTAATACGATAGAATTTAGAAAATACTTGCGTCTTTATTCGAAATTAATTTTAACGTTCATAAACCACTCGCGTAGAGACTTTCGGATAGTAAAATAACTGTCAAATCAAAACGCGATTATTTTTCAAATTCGGATATTATAGAGACCTAGATAATATCATATTGAATATTATAAAAATGACTGTTTACCATTTTGGTAAATTTTGTGGTTTCAAGCCCGTATTTTTCTAAAAACATGTTTTAATCTTTTACTCGAAAGTAGAGCATATTATCGCATAGTGCTAAACTTTCGCTGATAAAATATTTACGCGGCAAAAAATCTCATCGAATTTTGATGAGTAGTTCTGATTTTATTAACGATTTAGTATTCCATTCGTCCGCTCTAGATTGTACCTTTCCTTACCCCTGAACGAAAAGTTTTATTTTACAGAGAAGTAGTACTGACTTCATGGTAGGCAACCGGAAATGTCAAGCTGCACACCGTGCAGTATTAGTATGAGAAAAGAGTTTTCTGCAGCTGCTTGTGGTGTGTGTGTGGTCTGACATTTATGGTAGTTCCAAGCGGAGGGAAGTTCGCACTGTTAAGATTAAATACGTCAGATATAAACTCGGGTTCTTACTTTACCAGTCGAATGTAGTACCATTATAAACTACTCTACTACAATCGTGTTCAATAACGTTGCCGACTACCCCACCGCAACATTTATTTCTATTTATTAAAGACTTGTAAGTACTTTAGACAACACCCGGTCCATATCTGATTTGTCGCAGCTTCCTTCAACTCTGTGTGTCTGTTTGCGTCGCACGACATAGATTTTATTAACTTCCACATAAAAAAGTCGAGCGGATTAGGGTCAGGGATATGTTCTGGCAACTGCAAAATCCTCACTTGTTCCAATTCACCATGCTGTGAATTCCATGTTGAGTATGATCACGTAAAATCCTTGAAGAATGTGGAAGGATACCTTAAGTCACGTACATTACTGGAGCGTGAAAAGCACATCCTCGAGAAAATCTTGCTATGTACATCGCAGGACTTAGCAGTGTACGCACCAGATCAATAGTTGCGTATCAAGTGAGGCAAGTTGTAGGATCATCTACATTTTTCGACTAGATGTTTATCGAAAAACAAAACGTATTCTCAGTACTCTAATAGTACGTTTCTTTTGCATATTCTCCAGAAATAAGGACGGTAACACCCTCTTCATACATGACTGCGATGGGTAACAAGTACAAATTGTAAACTTTATCAACGATTGCATTTTAACAAAATGTTAAGTATAACGTCGTTTTGTTCACTGCAAGTAGTTTACGAAATATGGCAGTTCTTGTCAAGTTACAGAATCTTGCATCCCTCTTGTAATTTGACCTAGAACTACAGTTTAATGTTTCACTATTTCTATATCTACCTCACCAATAACGTTTTTAAACTTGGTTGGTATGTTTTGAACGCACGTTTCGTATAGATGACGTTAAATATTAGTTCTTCTCGTAACATTCAAATGGTTTTGTGCGAAAATGATTAACGATACTAGCACACAATTCAGATGCCCAGCACACTTCCATAGCAGGTGTTTAGGGTTATGGCTACTTCCTGCTTTGTCTTACTGGGGACTATACAATAATGTGTGAACAGAATTTCAAAATTACGAGATGTACACACACGTTACACACTAATTACTTCTCTTTCATGGCACGACACTAATTTTTTTGTAACAAAATAAAATTTTGTTTAAACATGAACCATCTCAAAGAAATATTGCAGAATATAAAATTATTTTTTATTAGCCAAATTTAGTAATCGTAAAATGTGTGTTGTTATTTAAACTGCTTAGAGGTATTATTTATGATCAAGTGAGCCGTAGTATTTTAAAGACACTATTAATGCAACGAAACATTTTTCTTTGCAACAAATATTACATTATTGCTCTCAAAAAAAATTTGTAACAAAAATTTTAGAAACAGTCTACCAACATTTTCTTTAGGTATTAATTTCTAAACAGTTTTATATATTTTTCTTAACTTCAAAGAAAAATTGTTGAATGTGAGCAAATAGAAACTGTAAAATTATTTTGAAGTAACGCAAAAAAAAAGTGGTACACGCTCGTACAAAATTCGCTATAAACAATTTAAACACACACACATACACACACACACACACATAACGCGTGAGTCAGGACGGAGTGTGTTAATTTCGTGTGGTGATAGCTGACAAAAACACCATGTCGAAAATTTGTTATCAATTTGTCTCTAAGTGAAAATTTTAGGAGTAATGCAACCCTGAATATAGATTTTCAAATTTCGTTTTAATTGAAATGTCTGAAATTACTTAGTATTAAATAACGAAACTTTGTACAGTGCCTTATAAATGACTCTATTTCATTCTCAGTATTTCGGTTTGGTAATGCCATTGGCCTATCATTGTTCAAATAGGGCACGACTCTTTACTTTGCTTGTGAATTCGGAACACTTCACTATAATTTAAGTTCTACTAATAATATTAAGCAGGCGAGGAAGATTAATGAAAAAGGTCGTCTTGTCGAAAATAGCTAAAGTTAGCCGTTTTCGAGAAAAGCAAATGTAAAATTAATGTATTTTTTGTAATGCTTGAAACATATGCAGGCATTGCGACTTCCTTGCTAGTCGTGTAATCAAACTAACATGCATGTTGCAATATTGTTGGGATGGATTTATTATCTGAAATTCGTTACACGGATGGTGTAATTGTAGGTGCATAGTACTGTAAAGGTGTTGCACTCTGTGGGCAAAGAAATTGCACGTTTAAAATAAAACCCTCATGTTTATGGCAGTATTCACTAAGTTTAACAAATCTTACATCCAGGTAATCTCTTTGTTACTAATGACAATAAATTATTCACTGTTAACGTGTCAACTGGCACATTTTGTAATACGGTACCTGGACCAAGTAAGGCCATGCTAACGTTTGACAGTTTACCATTTCCTTAAATTTGCTAGTGAACATCTGAAAAAAAAATCAGAAGTATATTATGATGTCTTGTAAACATTATTACATACTATATGATATATAATTCTAAATTTTAGTGTACTTAAAAAAAATTGTTAGTAGAAAAGATAACATATTGGCCTTATTAGGTACATATGTTCCAAATAAGGCCAGCCACTACAAATGTGTGTAGATTACAATAAGTTTATGTGTTAACACTAGTCCAAAAAATACATAAACTTGTTTCGTTGCAAACATTTCGAATCGGACATAAAGAGCATTGCAGTTGTTAGTCATCCTTGATAACAAAAAACTATTTCTAAATAAGAGTTATTGATCGTTGGTTAAATATCTGGCCGAGAGGTAAAGTCTTACATACTGCACTAAAAATGCACACACGTTAATAACTGTTCAGCATCATATGTGAAGCATTGTAAAACGTAACACATGAATCATAAGTCAGCATACTTAGATTCCAAGCACCCAGAGCATACCCAATTACCTATCTTGCCTCGCTTTGAAATGCCAACACCTTTCTCATGAAAATACACAACGCATGTATTACACAAGATCATGTCGGCTACTTCATCAATTTCACAGATGGGACAGTACAAACTGCCCTTCCATGTGTTCATGCCCCTTGTGCTAGGAGAAGCACAATCGTCCTGCATAACTCGTTTCTTGGGAACCTGGTGATGTGATGTCTGTTTTGCCAAATTGCGTGTCCTTGGTGGCATATCATTATGATCTCCTATGCCCATGACATTGGTTATTTCTTTCTCCTTGTTGGGTATGTTTTCCGGTGTTTCATTGTCTTTGAATAATGAAAGACTTACTCTCTGACCCCTGTAGTTTAAGGATTTTTTTTCTGTTCGTGGGTACCTTCTTCAGTTGCGGTGTTTAAAAAAATTCAGTAAACGACACGTTGCCCTGTCCACTGGAAGAGAATATGACACTTTTACGTTACATGTAATAGAAAATATGTTTCCGTTGCAATGTTCGGTAACATTACATTACACTTGTCAAGTAAATTAACCAACTTTTTGCTACCGTGCATTTGTAATGTACAAAGAAATATTTTTGTACACGCTCCACCATAATTACGGTTATTTAGAGAGGGTAGACCAATATGGCCAAATGGCCTTGTTGGTCTACACCCTTCCATTTTCACCTTGGCCTTAATGGGAACACTTGCAATGTGGCGACTTTTTGCTTCTATATCCTAATGACTTCAAAAATCGTTTACTATTAATATTTAATACGAAAGTAGACAGTCAGAGCTGTAACTATATATATACACACAATTTGTTAGTTTCTTTACTATTTGCAAAGATTGAAAGGATGTCCACTCACCAAAATATCACATCAACCACTTCACGTCGTAATATAAACTAAACTAGCGCGCACCTCGTGGCTACTAAACAAAGTGGTGGCCTCTGTTATTTGTTTTCCCCCGAGATGGCAGCGGCGTACAAGGACACGCCACTACTTCCCACTCAGCGCTGTCGGTTTTTTATAACAATCGTATGGCCTTATTGGCGTACATGACCTTATTTGGTCACGGCACCTTATGACTAATACAATGTTTTGGATTATTGCATGGAGTATCTGCTTTGTATAATGGTTAGGACACTCTCCTTGGACTAAAGTGATTTACGTTCAATTATCAGAGGGGTTACCCGAATGTACGATTTTTTAAAACTTGGTGAACAATGCCGTAAACTGAGAGGTTTTATTTTAATAGTGCAGTTTGTTTGCCCACAGAGTGAAGTGTAACTGCTTGACAGGACTATACATAAACTTTTACACCATCCATGTAAGAAATACTTGATGATAAATCCGTCGCAACAATAATGAAACATGTTTGTTAGTTCGGTTAAACACCTTGCAACGAAGTCACAGTGCCAGCATATGATTCAGGCGTTACAAAAAATACATTAATCTTACATTTGATTTTCTCGACAACGGCTAATTCTAATAATTTTCGTCTAGACAAACTAGTTTAGTAATCTTCCCCGCCTGTTTAATATTACGTGGTAGAACATGAATTACAGTGAAGTGTTCGGAAATTACAAGCATAATAATAGTGATGTGCCCATTTGAACAATGATAGGTCAATGGCATTACCAAACTAAACTACCAAGGCATTTCAAAGTCACTGTACAAAGTTTAGATATTTAATATTAAGTCGTTTTTGAAACATAAAGTAAAATTAATATTTGAAAGTCTATATTTAAGGCAGTATTACACCCACAATTTTCACTTTAGGGATAAATTGATAATACGTTTTCGACATGGTTTTCTGTGAGCTATAACCACAAGAAATTAACACACTCAGTCCCGACTCACCCTGTCCATGTGCGTGTGTGTATGTATATATATATATATATATATATATATATATATATATATATATATATAGTTAATAAAAACACCGGTAAACTCCGGCAGGTGATTCCTTATGAAAAATTAAGCGGAAAATATGTAAAACATTCTATACGTAACCAAATAAATAAGGGAGTAATTCGCCTTTGAAAACCAAGTTTCAAAACTTTGATGTCCTCACAAACAGAATACTAATCGATGTAAACTGACAAATCTCAAGATATTGCTTGATAACAATATGGCCGACAAACCACAAACCAACGGTAAACGCCAGTTAATACATTCAACCTTAACAAAAATTAAAGAGCAGGCCATCTTTAAATTACTGACAACTTTTTTAACGTAAGGATAATCCTAAATTTACAAGAGATTTATTGGGTAATGTTAACTTAGCAATAAAAAAGGTCCTCTTGTAGCGACTATCAAGGACTCATAGTTTTCGTGCAAAATTCACGTGAAGTTTTGGCTTGGTGACACAGAGTCTAGTGTGTAGGCAACACTGCGTACACGAGTGTCTGGTTTATTTCACAGCGCCGCACAGACAATGGCGGCCATTCACTGTAAATACCACGTGCCGTAGTTTAAATAGATCACATAACCGTAACTAAGAATTTGTTTCTAGCTGAATTAGTTTTTTTTTCTTTTAATTATAAGTGTGCAAGTGAAAGAATATGAGTATTCTACTATGTTCGTTAAATTGTTCAATACAGCTCCAATGTTACACAAAGCATTTACATGTCCGTGTCAGCACAACTAATGGTTGTCTACAATTATAGAGATGGGTTGGGGTTATCTCCTCTCGGAAATGTATTACGATTTAGGTTAAAAAGTGTTGTTTCTTAACATGTGCCGTTAACTCTTCCAGTATTAAACCCACACACCATTAAAATTAAGTGGTTTAACGAAGAGCTTTAGCCTTAAATGTCACTTAATAGTTAACGAGTGTTCATACTAGATAAAAAATTTTTACTGCAATAAACCGTTAATGGCGTGTAAAATATCACAATGCTGCATTGTTTGTGTGACACTGATATGGCATTGTTTGAGAGGTAACTGACATTTAGGAAATCTGCATTTCAGATCGGACAGAACAACACTACGGTTGAGGGATAAGGAAGGTATGGAAAAGGTATCGCTACTGACATGAAATCGCGTAACTGATATGAGGTTGTAATGTTAGGAGTATTTTGGAACCTGACCTTTGACTACAAGTTAACAGAAATGCTGTTCCGGTGCCGATAAATCCAAACCACCCGCTCCTTTTGAAGTGGAAGAGCTTAAAATTCCAAATTTTTTTCCTCTCTTAGCATGTTGTACAGCTTTCAACGCAACTTTCTGGCAAAGAAAAACACTTCTAGCAATGTCACAGACGCGAGAACTTTACAATTCTAAATTACTTGATGACTGTAAGTTCATCTATTCCTGACGTCAATTTTAAACCAAAATTGCATAACGTATATAAAAAAGTAAACCGTATCCTTCATCACACGCCCACATGTGTTTGAGTCACTGACTAGTTTGTGGTTCGTAGACTTTAATTTGTCTTAAAATTAGGTAGTAGGTCTAGAGCAACAAACATTAAGACAATTTGAATTTTCTTTGACGAAGTATTTTTAAAATTAGGTTTTTAATTTCTTACGTCCTCAAAAATGATATTTTTCCTTCTCAAGGCAGTATCAGTATTGGTATCGGCAATACCGGACAGTGCCTGAAAATAATATTGGCTCCCCTACACTTTTCAGTAGTGCCAGAATTACACAAACTGTTAAATGTCTAACTTCGTGCATTGTACCGACGAGATATTTCCCTTGCCCGTTTAACATTTTTTTTAAACACGCACAAATTCGGCCAGGAACAACGTGATAGTTACGGTTATGTGAGCTATTTAAACTACGGTACGTGATATTTACAGTGAATGTCCACCATCGTCTGTGCGGCACTGTGAAATAAACCAGACACTCGTGTACGCAGTGTTGCCTACACACTAGGGTCTATTTCACCAAGCCAGAACTTCACGTGCGTTTTGCACGAAAACTGTGAGTCCTAGTCAGTCGCTACAAGAGGACCTTTTTTATTACTAAGTTCATATTACCCAACAACTCACGTTAAACTGTGGATTATCCTTACGTTGAAAAAGTTGTCAGCAATTTAAAGGTGGCAACCTCTTTTATTTTCGTAAGTGTTAAGTGTATCAACTGGCGTTTACTGTTGGTTTGTCGGCCGTATCGCCATAAAGTAATATCTAGAGTTCTGTCAGTTTACGTAAATTATTATTCTTTAATCTGTTTGTGGGAAAATCAGGTTTTGAAGATTGGTTTTCAAAGGCGAATTACTTCCTTAATATTACGGTTACGTACAAAATGTTCTATATATTTTCGGCTTTATTTTCTCAATGAATCACCTGCCGGAATTTGTCTGTGTTCTTTGTGAACACTCTGTATATATGGTAAGTGGTGTAACAAGGCCTACTTTCAAATCGAACAGGTCATGCTCTTTAGGTAATGCTGGTAGCAGAACACATAGTTCAGCCGAAATATTATTGTGAACAGCTGTGCTTAGTTCTGCATCAACATGCTGGCTGATTTCTGTGGGTGTGGCACCATAATTGGGAAGTGTTACTAGTCAGAGTTGCCAGATTTTTCCACTAGCAAGTAGCATACGTTACTATACTTCTCAAAGGCACTGAAATTAACCAATGCCAAGAAACGAATATTGAAGTCATGCAATAATATCTTGTATGCATGTCAGTATTGTTATCTCACGTGTATTTATCATTACTAGGTACACCTGATTCTCGCAAAATGATTTCCGCATCAATTGGTTTCATAGCTTTTACGTGCACCCCTGCAGTTTCGCTTCTTTATTATTGGTGTCTTGTCTCTGTGTAAAGACGTGTCTCAGTTAACTGTACCGATAAGAACATTATTACTGTGACGCCACACGTCTGTGATTTACAGTAGAACGTTGCGGCAATTTGAAAATAACCTATCACTGACCATGAATCAGAGCTGCAGATGTGCACATAAGACACTCAGACAAACAAATGCAGAAACTTTTTAACCTGAATTAAGTAGCCCTAATCATTACTAAAGAGGTATAGGCTACACCATATCTAATTGCCCGTTGTATTTGTGTTTCTTCACCGGAGTAGAAGTATAAATATAAATATAATTACGTTAATGTACACAAAAATTATCTGTATGTGCCTACATGATTACAGTAGAGAGCACTACAACGTGCGCATTAAGGTTCTATTCATTTTATGTAGGTGTTCAACACTAATACCTTTTTCACATTTGAAAAAAAAAAAACTAATAAAATCCTAGTTTCTCTCACAATTATGAAAGGAGTAATAGAGAGCGCAATGTGACGAATAAAGCAAGGGAAACTGATTTTATTTATTTGATATATAGCGCTTCAATTACAAGAACACAGTTTAAGTATCACATTCCACTAGCGTTACACAGAAGACCAGGTATCATTCTAAGTATAAAAAAAAAGCATAGAGGAGTCAAGTCATTATTTTGGAGGCTCCGAACCAAGAAAAAGCAAAACTTTGGCGAAAAACAGCAACTTCTGTTTACCTGTCAAGTGTTGCTTGCACGCCGTTCCACGTGTAGACTGTTCCACCTCGCGTGACTACGACAGCAATATATATACAAGGATGGAAGTAGACAAAGGCGCTTTCCAAATCTCACGACGGTTGGGTAGGTCAGTCAAAATTTCAGTTAAGTCCACAAACATGTTTAGCAGTTTTATTTAAAAAAAAAGTTTTCCCTGTGATAGCTACATTTTTTTCAAGACAGTAACTTTTACGATTTCGGTTGATAATTAAAATAACAGAAATTTTGAAAACTACATAGATAGCGGATACAATAGTATTTACTGTTTCGAAAAAAAAAACAGCCAAGGTGAAAACAATTTTTAACAAAACTGCTAAACTGATTTTTGATACCTGCTCTCGTTTAGGTTTAACAAATAACTATCGCAAAAATATTTGGGATCAGGGGCTTACGGTGTTCGTAACGTAAACCAAGTGAAATTTACTCGCGTTCGAATTTTCACCTGAAACCCCTCCATCAACTCCTGATTTACCTTGCCCGAGAGCAAAGTATGTGACGACTAGCACACGTAAGTCATTATTTGGCGCGAAAAAAAATAACGTTAACAGTAAACATAACCAAAACTGCCAAGGAGCAAAACTTAAAGAAATCTGTTCAAAATATCGAAGAAACATTCATGTAACGAATATTACATTTAAATATAAATTAAGTGACGTGTAAACAATATTCTGCGGATGTCACATTTGGCCAAATATTAAAAGGCGCTTTCGAAAGTTCACGACCTGGAGTAGAGTAGGTTATCTCAACCATATGACCAGGATCTTGATGAACACCTGGAATTTAGTGTTTTAAGACGGCGGGAAATTAAAATTAAATATTAATATTTTATACCTGCTAATTTTTTTTATAAATACGACTACAGTACATTTATTCGAAAGCGCCTCAGCAGATATGACATATGTATTTTTTTGGTTCCCACAGTTTTAAAACTCTGAATAGTATCACAGACGTTGTTCAAATCCTGTAGGCCGACAAAACCTGTTCACATGACTGAGATAACGTACCTTACTTAAGCGAGTGAGATTTCAAAAGCACACGAAGAGAAGTGTAGGACGTTCGCGATAAATGAAGCATTTGTGAAGACAATTAGGAAATTAAACGTATTTT
This sequence comes from Medauroidea extradentata, assembly GCA_003012365.1. Lineage (NCBI taxonomy): Eukaryota > Metazoa > Arthropoda > Insecta > Phasmatodea > Phasmatidae > Medauroidea > Medauroidea extradentata. The sequence goes on along the minus strand of PNEQ01060200.1, from coordinate 102,752 downwards.
AAGACTACAGACATAACATTTGAGTTCGGTAGAATCTATGCACTTTGCAGGTTGCTTAGTTTATTTTATAAATTGGCAGGAAACAATTAGTTTTCAAAAGAAAATTTAGCTAAGGTTTCAAAAGTTCTCACTTTATCTCGAATCACCTATACAAGAATAGAGGGTTGTAGGGGGTGGGTGGGGAAGGGCCGCATCATTGTAGCTTGACCATGTAGTTTGTAGCGCATCTGATGCATGTAGAGGAGAAACTATTGACAGGGGTTTGGGGGAGGGAGAGCAAACGAGCTTGAAGGTTTGAGGGGTGGAAGGGTTGTCGTGGAAGGGGTAGAGGGTCGTCGGCACCCTTTATCTCTTGCTGCACTCGCCTCTGAGTCCGGTGCACAATATCACGGACGATCCTTCGCGCTGAATAGCAACTCCGGATACGAGGTTCTCCGGCCGCTGCATCGTGAATGGGGGAGAGTCGAATGTGCCCGTAGATAACGAAATTAGAAGCAGCTCGTGTGTGAACCACCAGCGTCAAGTTGCAGCTAACAAACTTACCGGGGTCCGGTGACCAGCTCGGCGGGATGCTGTAAACTGCGTATCTTCGGGAACCTTCACTATTATCTTTTCTTTGCTTAAACCGCAGATCACTCTGAATAATAAACTTAACTGTCTGTTGACTTCATTAATGTTGCCTTTCTGGAAATGTATAAAATAACATAGGTGAACGATTTTTACACTCAATGTGTGAGTTTAAGAACATACCGTATGCAAGCAAAACAAATTAAATAGTTACAAATCTTGAATCAGTAACGCTAAGAGATATTTTCTTGAGATATTTAGTCGAACGTGCAATTATGTAAAGACGGACGAAAATACAGTATAGTCGGAAATGTCATTATACACAGAATTTTAAAAAATGCAATCAATATTGTTCACAGACTCGCTAAAATAGCACGTAGCGTCTCTCGCCATGATGAATAACACCCGAATATGTTTTGCTGCTTCACAACTGGCGTTAAAGTATCTGTTTAGTTCACTTTATAAAAGCTGCTGTTCACAACCTATGTTCCGAGCTTGATATCGTTTCAGCCGGTACTTATTGTAATAAACTAATAGACCAATGTTAACAAGTTACCAATAAGAATGTGAATTCTATTAGTGATGGTAAGTGTTCCAATTTACAGGCCGGCACAAGGGACAATTAGCGAGCGAATACAACATGTTGTCCACGGTAGGTCAGCAAAGTAAATGTTTGTGTGGGGGGAGGGGGATGAAGGTATGTTAGGCTGTTCACAATAAACTGAGCACTCAGCAAAACTTGTAATTAATTAAAAATATGATAAATTGTACCAATAGATATTCACATTTGAGAGTGTTGGAAAGTTTACACTTGTTTTGAGTGACGTGTAAGTTGTCATATCAAAAATAGTAAAGATGGCTGCAAAATCGCATAAATAAAACTTTATGCAGTGCTCACCTTATCATGAACGGCTTATAGTATGCACCCGTAAGAATATTTACTCTTCCCGAAGTATAAATTGGAATGAGGCTTTGCAACATGAGTAGAAGCGTCGGAGTAAGAGGGGAGGGGGAAAGCAGGGGATCTAAAATAAATTACTCATAAATAGTTCAATGCTACTAAAGCTTACATCATTTTATTATTTTTACGCTTACTATTAATAACAAACAAATACCTCTTGTAATATTAATAAACACAATTGACTATCAATTCAACAGTTTCACCAACGTTAGGGAGCAATATTAAATTCTGACGCGAATGAAACCGTATCGTTGCTATTCGGAATTCACGTCGCGTCTGCCATTTTTTGTCGTCCTGACGTCACACAAACCTCGGAGCTAATTGGTAAACATCTTTTATTTTTCGCGTCATAGCGTTCAAGTCGTTTCTGTCGCTCCATTTTGATTCCACCTTGATGTGCTTACTTTGTCGCTCTTGGCTCTCCGCGCGTTAAGGGTGTTTAAGTACGATAAAGTCATAATTTTACATTTATATGAACTAGTGTTTGCTTTGTAGACGATACTCGTGAGTGCAGTTTCCTCTTACGAAACAATTTTAGCTGGCCTAGTTTTCTTATAACGGAGAGTCAAAGTCAAAATTTGCTTTCTCTGCTGCCATGCAAATAGTTAAATCCAATTGATTTACGTAAGTGAAGCAACACAACATTATAGGTCATTCGGAATAAAGTGAGCACTAAAGATTTAACCTTTGAAAAAAATCACCAACCTTTCCTGCATATACGTCAACAATAACAGTAGTTACATTATTATTTGTATGGTTGGTAGCGAATCAGGCCATGTAGTTCCGTGTATTTTCTTATTAGAGAAAGAACGTCAAATGCAAACGAATTTAATATATTTATGATCTTATTGACATACATACTGGATGTATAATTTAATTTAATTAGCGCCAGCACAAACTGACATAACCGAGCGCTGATTATCAATATTGTCGTTGGCACATGCTGCTAGTGCTTCGCACCACAGAGGTAGCTCAAAATTACACCGACAGATGGCATCAGAGTTAGGTTTTTGTCACTTCCAGCGGCTTCGCTTGGAAGCAGTTCGAGTCATTGTTTATCTGTTGTGTAATAAATTTGGGTTTCTGATAAACACATTCAAAAGTATTATAAGTGACTGTTTATGAATAGCTTTGGTAAATGATGTGAAGTCATTAGTAATGTGTAAATTGTTATGTTTTAAGATCGACAGCCCGAGTATCTGGAAATAGAAAACAGGATTTTTTTTCCTGTTTCACACACTAAGATAATACTTTATTTATTGTTTCTGTTAAGTCCGTCGTCGTTAATCATGGAAGTATGCTTAATGAAACTTGAATTCTTGAATTGCGTATGTCATGCCGTTGTGTTTTTTATGACGGTTTTAACTTAAGAGTTCGAATATACTATGCATGCATTTACGAGATTTGTAAAGGTAATAGTGCCGTTAGCGTAGATGCACAGAAATCAGTGATATGAGACGTTAGCTCGCAGGTATTTATAACTAAGATTACTACTGAGTATAGTAATATTCAGCACCCGTGCATTTAATAAGTAGACATTGAAGATATTATTTATCGGGGCAGTGTCATGTAGCCTAAATGTAAACATTGTAGGCCTACAAACCAATGTAAATAAAAGCACGTGGCAATGTATGTTTACATGCAGCGTAAATAAATAAACTGGCTGAAAATAGAAAATATCAGGGCTTTTTTGAGGGCTCACTTTATTCCGAATCACCTATAACTACGTAACAAAACATTAAAATACATCCTGTGAACTATTTGTGTATTTAAAAAAGTTGTTGAGTTTTCAAATTATTTTTCTGTGGTTCTGTGATTTCTTAAAATTGAATACATAACGTTGTGGATTTTTAAATATTTTATTGCATAGCTCATGGTATGTAAGATCACAGTGAATTTTTTTATTTAAGGAGGTAAGTTGGTTTTCACTATTTGCATGGTAGCGTAACAAGCAAATTTCTACTTTGGTGCATCGTTATGAGAAAACTATGAGAGCAAAAATTGTTTTGTAAGCGGAAACTGTACTGACAAATATCGTTTACAAAACTAACACAATTTCATAAAAATATAAAATTATGATTTTATCGCTCTTGATCAGCCTTAAGAGGGCGTGGTATATAATTCTACGCTAAGAGTATTAATCTATATATGTAGGTTTCTTGAAGCCAATTTACGAAAACTAAACAATGGCAATCCGAGACAGTAGTTTTAGCCAACGTTTGAAACAAAATTGTTTCCAGTGTTGCGAACTTCTCAGGTACAATCTCTGACGCCGGAACCTCGTGCATTTAATTGCGGCGCAAGAGATCACGCGTAACGAATCTGTAGTTATGGATAAATATTTAGTCATAAAGATGACAAATACCATTATCTAGGATTGTCATTGAGTGTTTATCCATATTGGCTTCGAAAAATGCGTAGAAATCAATTTTTATTTTCAGCGTTTATTTATCTACCACGCACTCTTAAGGCATCAGACACGTGGCATATCGGTTGCTCCGAGGCGAAGCAGGCAAAGTAAGGGCGATCTTGATACGCACATCAAACACCGCAATTTGTAAACTCGCTCTGTCGACCAGACCTTAAATCCACTTACCTTACCTTTACACGCCAAGCACTGATATAGCGTGCAAGTTTTCTGCCGAGCAGTTTTAACATGGGACCAATTTTAGTGGTGGAAAGTATGTAATGTATTATAATACACTATTCCATGTATGGAATAATTCACTTGTTCAATAACCTACGTGTTATAATCCAATGTACTATACATACTCGAGCACGTATATTAGTTCATTGTCTGTTGTTCAAGTGAGTAGCAACTAATATACAAATGGTCGAGGCTTGTGTTTAAATAGGACACTGGAGTCTAATACGATATGACGTTAAACTCGCGAAATATTCCTTTCCATAGCAATAGTTTCCTAAAAGTAAAGTTTTTTTCAATACGTTGCAACTCATTTAAAAAGAGCGTGGTATGGGACGCTCAGTGATATCATTTAAACCAACTCCTCCGAAAGGGTATGTAAGTGGCTGACAGTTTTCCTTAAAATATATTTGCAGCAATCTGCAGCGCTTCTTCGCTGTTATTGGCAGCGTGTCTTTGTGTAGAGGCATATCATATTTGACTGTACCAATCAGAGCAAGTGCACTGCGACACCACACAGCTGTGACTAGCGGATATAATCCCAAGGCGCTGAGAATTATTAAAAAAACCACCCGTGGACCACGAAGCAGAGATGCAGGTGTGCACGTAAGGTACTGAAATAAGTTGGTGTAAAAATCTTCTCGCGGAAACTACCGCGTCCTACGACGTGAAAGAGTGGCCGCGATGCACGAGTTAGCAATCGCTACAACATGAAAACTGATCAAATGTGTTCAGTGCATGTCTAGGAATGAACAGAGACTGGGAAAATTTGCGGGTTCACTGACGGGAAGGATTGCCTCCAAGAATATATGTGAAATGAAACATACCGCAACAGTTCATTAGCTGGTCGCTTTCACTGTGATATATGCGTGCCTTTTATTGCCTCAGCGACTTTCAGAAAGTGTCTAAAGTCAAGAGCCAATCGCGAAAGTGACACCACCGTTCATGGGCGTACCTAGGAATAGTTTTCGGAGGGGGTTTTGAACTCTCATCTTGCATAAATGTTTCAATGTCATCTTTGTTGCGTTTTTATACGTGTTATGAACATATTTTATTAACATTGTGATTGTTTTTGTTGTATATTGTACCTTTTGTAACGTAAAAAATAATAACTCGATAAGGAAACTAACATTTCGGAGGGGGTTTTAACCCCCAAAACCACCCCCTGGGTACGCCCATAGTACAGATATTGCAATTCTAGCTTGTGCCTAAAAGAAAACGCGAATTTTTCAGGTCCCTATGAATGAATTTAATTATCTGTTTTTTCTTTTTAAGTCGATAGTATTCTTTCTTTAAAGTATAGCCTACATTAAGTTATACATAGGGATGAGTGTATACAGAGGAAATGTTTTGTGGCAACATACTATTGAAAACGCCGTAGTTAATTGCAACACACATGAAAGAGTGGCGTTCGTATGACACAACGTAGCTGTCTGTAGACCAATAACAGGCATGAAATATTACAAAAGTGGGATTATTATTGACACAGTCAAATATTTTAACAGCTCCTCGTACGTGCAAAAGCCAGTAATCATTTGATAAACTCAACGTACGTTGAAACTTAGAAAACAGTCAAGTTTTCCCGCAATAAACCATCATCTCTAGTTATACATTAAAAGGCGTATTGCTAGTCGCCGTTATATTTTATAGTATAACGGAGTGATTTTAACCGAAGATTTAAATCGTTTGTTAATGGCCTCGAAACACTTCAAGTTTTCAATCTGAGGTAATAAGGAATCACGCAAGGAGGGAGAGAGGACATTTTAGTGGGCAGAATAACCTAGACTGCACAGTCCTACATAAGCTCCACCTTTTGAGATGTGATAATTGGCTGCTGATCTACCATCACTAGAGATAATGGTTTATCGCGGGAAAACTTGACTGTTTGCTGGGTTTCAACGTACGTTCAGCTTATCAAAATATTGCTGGCTTTCGCTTGTACGTGAATTAAACGCTGGCCAAAATCTTTCACTCACTCACTCATTCACATGTACGTGAAGCTGTTGACCTATATGACTGCAGGCAGCTACGTTGTGTCAGACGTATATCTCGCAATAACATATGTTGCAAGAAACTATAGCGTTTTCAAGGATATGTTGACACAAAACACATTCGCGATATACCATCATCTGTAACCATCACACTTGGTCAGGAAGCAAGTAGGTGGGTCATTTGTAGGGCCATGAACTTTTCGCGAAAATAAATTTGCCCCAGTTTGTTTCAGTGGCTCATGTGCTCATCTGCATTTCTGCTTCATGGTCAGTGATTGGAAATTCTGACTCTAATATGTCTTGACATTCTACCTGCAAATCAAAGACGTACGATGTTACAGTAACATTATTGTGATTGGCACAGTCAAATGACAGACGTCACTTCACACAAACACTTTACCAGTAACCATAAAGCATAGGTGCAGATGTGAACGTAAGTCACTGAAACAAATCGGGGCAAAACTCTTTTCACGAAAAGTTGATGGCTCTAGTCATTGGTTTCTTGTGAACTTATTTCTATCTCAGGTTTCCGCATAACTAGATACTTGCAACATTTCCTGTTATTGTCTGACAGCAGATTGGTCTCTAAAGTTGTGTTCAAAATACTCACCATAAACACTCACACACTCTCTCGCACTCACATTCGCAATCGCTCCCAGAATTCCTACAAATACTTTTGGAGTACAAACTCACTCGTACTCTACTATAAACATTGTGATCACTGGTATCGTGCATACAGGGCCTTGTTATAAAATATTATAACTATTATTGCCGTACCTGAGAATATACAACGCAAAATGAGGGAGCAGTAAACTGAAAAGCAATAATTAGAGATAACAAAATTATCGCGGGAAAACTTGACTTTTTACTGGATTCCAACGTGCGTTCAGTTTATGGAAAGATTACCGGATTTCGCTTGTACGTGGAGCTGTTACCCTGTTTGACGAAGCCAATAAGAATCCCGCTATTGAAATATTTGATACGTCTTACTGGTCTGGAGACAGCTATGTTGTGTCAGATGTACATCACCCAATCATACACATCACAAGAACCTACAGTGTTTTCAAGGGTACGTTGATACAAAAAAATTTCGCGATATACCATCATCTCTGACAATTATCCACAACGAAATACACATATAGTGAGCACACACCACGCATTTTCAAACAATCGCTACCCTAACACTCACGTCTTCGCACTCTCACTCCACATTATGTAACAACACTCTATGATATCACTTCCGAGGGAGAGTGCACGAGTGCCAATGTTTTAGCTGTTTGTTACACGCCCAGTGGCGGCTCGTGGGTTGTAGCCAGGTGGGGCTTCAGATAGTCGGAACTGTTAACTTTTGATGAACGCGCCGTAGACCAACGACCATGAAATATTTGCCGGCTACTTGATCTGTTGTGACCACTCAGTAGTAAGGGGCACCTGCACATCAGCGTGTCAGTGGCTGTAGAGTCAACCAGCGCACAACCTTGTACAACTCTTAGCAACTGTAGCTCTACCTGGCAACAACCCTCAGGCCGCCATTGAAGCTGTTTGCTGTCAGTTTGTGTGGTGCATCTGAAGGACTTTTTCGGAACCTGCTGTCGGTCGCTCATTGGCTGCCATAGTCTGTATAGACTAAACCATGCCCTGTCAACTCAACGAGCAGTATTGGGTACAAAGTGTTAGTTCGCGCCGCCGCCACGCAATCGCTAGTGTGAGTGAGCTCCGCCTACTTTTTTCCAGTGTTTACATTATAAAGTAAATAAGATTGCTGGAGCCATGCTTTAGGATTTTGAGCGAAGGAAGTATTTCATAAATTGAGAAAACAATACGTTTTGACAAATTGTTTATCTTTATAATGTAAACACTGGAAAAAAGTGGGAGAGAAGTGGGCGGAGTTTGAGCCCGACCGCCCTGATTGAAGTGCCAAAGACGCACAACACTCTCGGTAACTTGGTGAACTGCAGCCAAACAACAAAGGAGTCAAATTTCTAGGCGAGTGTCCAGACCTGTTTTTCTACGGCCGTGGTTTGAACTTTCTACATTCTACTGGTCGGTAGTCGCCAATTTCGCTGCGATGTGAAATGGCGTGAATAATGGTTATGTTTAACAAACTAATGTATTAAGCGCGAAGCGGTCAGAAGCGTTATATTTTATTAATAGCTAAAAGTTATGTCCCATGAGTGTTGTTTTCCCGATTGTAAATAAGTTTCGTGTACTGTGAGACACCGCTGCCATGTATACGAGGGGATTGCATTTCAAAGTTTACGTGTAAGTGCAGGCCAAAGCGACTATTTCCTGATATCGTAAATAGTAAATACTACTTTACATCACTGGAAAGAACTAAGTAAAAATAAAAATTTAAAAGTGTTTTAAAATTTTTCCTGTGTTTTATTTTTTGTTACCATTATTTAAGTTAGGTATTTACTATTTACATGTGAAGAGGAAGTAGGCCTAGTGACTTTGACTTGCATTTAAGTCTACATGTAAACGATGAGATCAGAGGTAATTATTTATTTGTGAACAGTACCAAAACTTTTAGTAAAAAAACTGCCCGAAAGTTATGTACAAATTAAGAAATTATTATTTTTACGACGTAGCACCGTAATTACGTAATTAAATTTAAAGGAAATTGTGTAAAGTTTAGCAGTATCTAAAATACGAACGTTACGTAAGGTTTTTTGTTATTTTTTTAAGTAGCCGTAACACGGAAATTCAGTGCGAATATTTTAATTTAAATGAATTGACTGGATTTGACAAAATGTTTTGTGAAAACATTTCGAGTAAAAACTTGTGCTCTGGAAACATAGTCACGATAGGACACTTCTATAAAAATACTTTCTCCTACAATAAAAATAAATCTTCTTAGTTCACTCGTTTATTTACAAGATTAACTTTGGGCATACTCTGATTCAGACCAACTTCTTGTTGTGAATAAATATTGATAATATTTTTACCAGATTACTTATTACAGAGTGTTTTTATTATTGCTCTGAAGTCATTTAGAATATAAAGTAACGTTAAAATAGTTGCTGTAAAATTATAATTGTACAGGATATTTTTAATTTGTTTTGAACCTCAACCATCATAAAATCCTTGAATGGAATGCGATAACAACCTGATGGCTTATTTCTAGTGAGCTACTAAACCTAGCTATATGACCAAGTTAACCCAGTTTACCACACAAGAGTACTTTTAGCAAACGAGCACGCTGCGCTGATGTGGGCGCCAATGGCTTTACGAGTGAGGATGCACCGAAGTAGCAGCCAAACAAATGACAGCCGTTGTCCGCTGATATGATTTCCCGGTGATCAAGACCAGTATTTATTCGCCCTTCCTGCCTCCATTCCCCTGATAGCATCCTGATGTGTCAAGTCTGACCTTGATCCTCGGTCGTTAGCACTGAAACGTCGCGTACAACAAAAAAAAAAAAAATAAATAAATAGCGTATGAGGTGGGTGCCAAAAAGCATCGGCTAGCATCACACCCCGAGAGCAGATCTGCTCGCCCGTTGGCATCAGTCGAATTCTTAAGCGCACCGCCTACCTGCACAAAAGATGCTCAGAAATGACAAAGCTGTAAGGATGACCTTGATGCGCACGTAAAATGCCGCATCGCCACAAATAACCAAGTTCTGAACTAGCGTGCAAGGTTCCCGCCAATCCGTTTTTAATACGGGACCTTAAGCTGTGACCATATAATTTTACTGGTGGAAAGTCTGTTGTAAGTTAAGTGCACACTTCTGTGTGAGTTTCATGTACATTCGCTTAGTAAGTTTTAAGTTTGATAGTCTGATAAGGTCGTCTTTAGCTATGTTGGAGAGCTTAGAAACAGTGTTTTTAGTTAATTAGCAAGGTGCCTTAACAATTATATTACATTCTTGTCCGAAGTGTGTTTTCGTTCCTTACATTGGAACAATGGGCACATGTAGAATAGTTCCGTAAAAATACCGATTTACCAACACAATGCAAGTGCGTAGTAGACAGCACCCTTAAGGGTGTTCTCGTTGCAAAATTCATAATTTTATATTTACACGACAAAGTGTTCGTTTTATTGATGTTGCTTGTGACTACCTTTTTCCACTTGTAAAATCTTTTTAGCTCTCATAGTTTTCCCACAGCGGCATGCTAAAGTCAGAATTTACAAGTGACGGGAACGTAATAAAAAAAATTAAGTGACTTACTTGAATGAAATTATTTACACAGAAATTACATATAACGGGCAGTATGCTAATACATGTAAAACACTCAACAAAGTAATTTTTTTAAATTGCCAAAAATGAAATAAATTCTCAACATTTTCAGATTTTTTTTAAATTTAAAAGGGATTACATTTCATGTTTTAAAAATATTTTAGCGTATTGCCCATAGTACGTAATTTCAGTGTTAATTATTTTATTCAAATAAATTACTTGATTCTCGTTATTCCTATGTTCCCATAACTTTAAAATTTTGACTTTGTCATGTCGCTATGGAAAGAATATGAGAACTAACAATTTTTACAAGCGGGAAATGTAGTCACAAGTAAAGACTATAAACGAACACTTTGTCGTACAAAGATAAATTTATGAATTGTAGCCACTTGAACGCTCGTAAGCACGGCATGTAATTAAGTTCTACGTTGGAGAAGTGTCGGAACGTAAATGACGGAGGAAATGAGAGAACACCGAGAAAGTCGGTTAATCATTAGTAGCGTTCACCACGTTTCCCACATGCAATTTGGGGGGGGGGGAGTGGGTTGACCCCACGAGGAACGCATATCGTCTTTGTTGGAGATGAGAACAGGCATGCATCAGTTTGAATAATTATTTGGTTGCAAGTAAGACAACATACCGCATATATCTGAGTAAAATTTGTGAGTTCATTGGGCACGATACTTTATGTGATGTCAGGTGTATGAACAGTATTTGTAAGTGGATTTATAACTATTGGCTAGATATAATCTGCACTCCAGGCCACTGCATTGTCGGCAAATGAGAGACGTCGAGTGAAATATAAAAGCTTGCAGTATATTCTGCTGTCAGAAAATAACTTGAATATGGCACATCCTTAAGGATAAGCGCTTTTGCCACTGTGTCAAATACAGCTAGCGTAATGTACATAAGCGAGAAAAGTGACAGAAGAATATCTAGCCTGAAAAAAACGACAGGCATTAAACTTTTATCAACACCGAATTTTTGATAAATGGCTAGAAACCCACCTGTCGCCCCAGAAAAATTTAAGATGATGACATAAACGTACACTGTATAAACCTCATACTTAGCTGCTGATAACGTAGACCTCCATACAAAAACTACATAAATAGAGCTGTACTTGAATCCGCACAATGACTGCTCACTGCTCAGTTAAATAACAAGCGAGAAGAAGATACGGGTGATCAAACTTGGAACAACGAACAAAGACATTCAACCTGAATATTCACTAACTACGACACACTGGAGACCACACAAATAAAAGATCCCCGAGGCGGGGAAATGCGCATAACCCTCCAGTACCATATAAACAACTCAGAGGAACACGATGGGTTACCTTTGATGTTTTCCCTTTATTTTATACTTTTTTAACCTGCAAAGGTAATTTTTGTGGGTTTTTGTTCACACTTATTTGCATCTGAATGTAATACAGTATAGATAAGACCAAGTACGGCAACGAAATATGTTTGGATGCCTTCAGTTATTTGGCGGGACAGTGATGAACATAGGTATACGTACGCAATTTAGTTTTAAACATTAAAGGTTGTGGGCCCGCAATCAGGTAAGATATATACAGGATAATTGTGCACACATTATGTACTTCATGTATTAAGTCCCAGATATTTTGTGAAACGAATTTTGCACCAACCTGTTCCAATGCATTATGTGCACATCTGTAGTTCTGCTATATGGTCAGTGATTGAATGTTTTAAACTATGAGCGTCGGATGGTTCAACGCGTAAATCACAGACGCGTGGTCTCGTAGTAAAATTATTTTGGTTGCCACTGTTAAATGAGCGACATACAGAAGTACATTAGTTAATATCCTCTTAAATATGTAATAAATACGTTTCGTAAATTATAGCTTTGTGTATATCAACTTTAACTGCGGACGCAAAATACAAATTTAATACAACACGTGTGCTGCCATCTCGTGGCCGTTATGCACACTAATCCAGCACTAAACTGCTATCTCTTGTACGTGCAGTAGGCCAAGTTTCTTCTAGGGGCTGGTGCGACAAAATAAATTTATGTTATAATTTTTAATCTGTATCCTAAAAGAACCCATAAGATGTATGTAATTTTCAACAAAATGGAAGTAAAAAGTAATTCAAAACACGCAGCGAAAATTGACAACATAATACGATTACTTTAAGATATATGAAGGATTTCAACAGCCTACATTGTTGCCAAGAAGCAGTCACGAGTGAGTGACTATCTGAAAGGTAGTTACAGGTGACGATATTTAACACGTATAACCTTCCTCGGTTATTTGGAGAGAAATATATACATTAATTTTGATAAATGTTCTGGTAGGTGCTACAAGTACTGAACAATAACACAGGAATTTCTTTCCTTTCTTGATACTTAGAAACACCGAACGTATTTAGTCTGTTAGTCCCAAGAGCGTACTCCCTTGATGACGTCCAAAAAATACAGCCAATCTTAATTAAATTCAGATACTTGTATGCAAAACCTTGGCCCTTTATTATGAATTACATTACAGTTAGTATTAAATTTCACAGCAAGGGGTAAGCAAAGACATGCCTCTGCGCTGACCTACTTCTCTGAGCTGTTTCCCACCAATTCAAGGTCTCGGGCCAGCTCTTCATCACAACTTTCTCTTTCCCTCGGCCTGAAGTGTTAAATGGCCGTGACACAATCCAAAAACTCTTCTTAAGGGCGTGGTACCTAATTCAACGCTAAAGGCATTAATCTATAACTGCAGGTTTCTTGAAGCCAATTTGCAAAAATTAAACAATGGCAATCACAGACAAAAGGTTTAGCCAACAATTTAAAGAAAATAGTTTCCAGTGTTATGAACTTCTGAGGCGCAATCTCTGACGCCCTCGTGCATTTAAACTGCTGCGTAAGAGATCACGCGTAACGAATTAGTAATTCTGGATAAATATTTACTCGTAAAGTTGGCAAATACCATTATCTAGGATTGTCTTGAGTATTTTATCTATGCTGACTTCGAAAAAAGCGTAGAAATCGATTGACGTTTTCAGCGTTTATTTATCTACCACGCACTCTTAAACCTCTCGCAAAACTAAATTTATTATAAATGATATGAAACAAATTATTGCGCCTGGGTAAGATTAAACACATGATTCTGAATGCAACGAAATTTCAAAGGGCTCTCTACAATAATTCTATCACAACTTGCTGTATTTACATCGAACCTTACATTTAATCAATATGAATGGCAAGGAGGCCTACTACACAGTTTGAATTTAGGCAATAGACCCCCAGATAATTATGCAACGTGCTACCTCTCCAAGCTTATCTCGCCTCACTTTTAGATGTCCTTTGGGTAGTTCCATAGAGAAATGTGTGCCTGCAGATTGCAGCTGCCGGCCCCAAATCACCAGCTTCCTCTCATGAATACTCTGAGCCTTATTTTAATTTTTCTCATTGAGTTTTTATCATAGAACTTTTCAGATCTGGAAAATTGAGTTATTAATAAAACAACCTTAGGATTTATATTTAACTCAGAGCTCTGTTTTATACATAATGAGTCAGACTTGAGTGTCATTTTTGCGTGGCGACAGCATGTAAAAAAGTAAATGGAATGTATGTCATGAATTTTTCCGTAAAGAGGATCTGGTTGTGGTGATATTATATTATAATCTGAATGTTAACCATCAAATTTAATTTCTTTGAATTGAACAAAAAATAAATCACTATGTCTTTAGTTGTTTTGAAAAATCAGTATGGCGTTGCTTCATATCAAATATATATTGTTTTGTATGAAAAATAAATTAAATTTTATAGGTTGTTGAATTTCAGGGTAGTGTTACCCTAACCATATTCACGTCACTGAAGAATTGAAACTCCTTTTCGACTTATGTTTTCGTTAGCTTTCAAATAACAAAATTAGCATACTGTGTTCTGGCTAAACCAATTTAGCGTTGCTACCCGGTGAAGCCATCTATCTGTAGTATACCGTATGTACGTCACCAAGGTAAGTTTGATTTTGATTGGTTGGTATTATGGGACGTTCGACAGCTAGGTCATCAGCGCCTACAAAATCGTCATTATAAAGTAATCGTTAAGCTTTTCATAGGAAGGAATAATAATAATAATAATAATAATAATAATAATAATAATAATAATAATAATAATAATAGGAAAACTCCACAAGAGTTAAAAAGAGTAACTTTTTGTGTGTACATATATACAAACAAAAAACGCATTAAAAAAAAATTTATACACGGTAATACATCTACGAAGCACCAAACAGAAACAAAACAGACAATACAAAAACAGAACAAATCACAGCATGTTAAAAAGGCCCGTTGCACGGAGGACAGTCTACATGTAAAATAAAACAACCACAGCAGAGTTTATAAACTCTGCAATTTAAGACGCTGTCGTAAATACGCACGCCAACGCGGGAGTTCATTCGGCGGGGTCAACTATTTCCGATTCTCGCGGTCAAGTCACGACGCGCGGGGGCGAAGCACTTGCCGGGCAGCATTGTAAACAATGACAAAAAAGTTTCGGGGTCATTCGATTTTCCCTCGCACTGTGTGCAGCTGGCCTCTACGCCGCACGCGCCGCCAGCCAAACATTACCCCCCCCCCCCCCAAACACACACACATCTACATTGCCCAGAGGCACAGCAGGGCACGCACTATCGCTGCGAGGGGAGCCGACGTGTGTGAGTCAGCTGTTAGTCCCCCCCCCCCCAACCCAACGACATCGTCACAAACTCACCCCCTTCCACTAACGACAGGAGAAGAGGGGAGACAAACCCTCTGCATCCGCGAACTCCCCCACTCATTCGCCTCTTTTATTGGGTAAGGGAGAAGCGCGTCTATTGTGCGGGATTGGTCCTGCAGCCTTGGCGTCCGCGCGCTATCGGCGGACGAGAAAACATCAACCCTCTGGGCGAGCGAGCGTCCGTTAAGCGTCTCCGTCGAAGAGACAGGCAAGACCACGCTGTCAAAAATCGGTGACGCGCGTCTCGCCCACCGTCGCTGGCCTAAGCTCGGTAGGACGCGTCCGCCGACAGGGGTGCATGTTTTCAGGACGAACTTTTTGAAGGACGCGCCCCTGTCTCAGATGGCGAAACGAGGTAGTGCACATTAATTTAAAAGGGGAGGGGTATGGACGAGGGAGGCAACCCCTCACCACCGGGCGTTAGTAGGGAAGAGGAGGGGAGGTGGCGGACAAGCGAGTTTTCCCAGAGGGTTGTCTAGGCGAGGGGAGAGATGTAAACGGATGGCAAGGGGGGAGGAGGTTATGATGTAAGAGTGCACACAGTACGCTCTAGGGGGAGACGTATCCGTCGGCGAACGCGCAACAAAGCTAGCGCGACCGCGACGCCGATAAGGTGTCGGTCGGCGTTCTTTCCTCCCCTTCCGTAACCTCGTGGAAGGGCAGGGATTCTTCCGCGTCGGCGTTGTTGACCGTGCGAGCTGACGTTCTGCTTGTTGAGATCTGCCCGCGTCGTGTGCAGTGCCCACGTGAGGAGCTGGTGAACGAGTGAAGTGGTGGTCGTGTGCGGTGTGTGGTACCCGGGGGAAAGTTCCGCGAGGCGGGCATGAGCCAGGGAAAGACCCGGTGACTCAGAGAAGAACAGATCGACCGCCCGAGGTCTCTTCGCGCTGCCCCTGTAAAGAAGAGGAGCCTCTGACCGGGAAAAGTACTCGCGGGCGCGTGCGATGCTCATCCCGTTCACGCCGACGATGGCGAACGGGAGCGTGTGCCAGCTGCCGACGGCGACCGTCGAGTCCGCCCCGGCGTCGGTGGCGTCGTCGTCGGCGTCGTCGAACCGCGAGAGGGACGCTATCAAGCTGTTCGTGGGCCAGATACCGCGACACCTCGAGGAGGACGAGCTTCGGCCGATGTTCGAGGAGTTCGGCACCATCTACGAGTTCACCATCCTCAAGGACAAGTTCACCGGCATGCACAAAGGTGAGTGCCACGCCGTCTGCGCTTGGGTTGCCTATAAGGTCGATACTTCCGCGCAGACCTTACGCGCACCCGCCATTATGGCCGCCAATTTGTCCCGTCTCGGCAGCACAAGCCACCTGTTTCTCGCGAGAATAAAACAATACCAGTTCCTACTTTTTCTCTCGTGTTAAGGTGGGTTCACAATTGATAACATAACTGTAAGCATAAAACATAGGTAGTTCGCACAACTAACCTCTATGTATTCTTACCTACAGATTCACAACACCAAAAAAGTGGTCGTGTGTATAGAGAATCTAACGTATGAAATGGTAATATTTAATTTCTTGTGCGTACGCATAGGACAGCAACCGATCACAGTCACGGCCGTAGAAGAACAGGTCTGGACACTCGCCTGGATATTTGACCCCCTTGTTGTTTGGCTGTAGTTCACCAAGTTACCAAGAATATTGTGTTTTATTGGCACTGGTGTTAGGGCGGTCGAACTTAATTCCGCCCACTTCCTTTCCGCTAAGATAAACAATTTATCAAAAAGTATTTTTTATCAATTTATGAAATACTTCCTTTGCTCACAAATTTAAGAAAAGGCTCCAGCAATCTTCATTTACTTTATAAATTTAACAACGGAAAAAAAAGTGGACGGAGTTTTGAGTCCGACCGCCCGAATTACAGCGCCAAAACCACGACATTGTCGGTAACTTGACGAGCTACAGCCAAACAAGGGGGTCAAGCAAAATACATTGTTAGATAGGCGTGTGTCCAGACCTGTTCTTCTACGACCGTGGTCACAGTAAAGGATTTTGTGAGCGTTCGCCATTTTGGTTTAACCTTCAAAAATACACAATAACATAGCAAAGCTAGAATAGGAAATTTTAATGTTAAGAACTTTGTTTCAATAATGTAAATGATGATTTACACTGTGCAGTTTATATGAACATTGTTTCTATATTCCCTATTATCTCCTAACACGATTCCACTTCAAATGTGTTTCAATGGGCTTCGGTTAGTTTTATGCAGCAAGGATTATTACAGATTCGTCGAAGAAATTTAATTGGCTAAACATAACAATAAGAATCCTGTTGTGAAGTAATTTTGTACAAGGCGTCTGGTCGTACACAGTTTCTACTGTTATGTTATATGTTATGTGCTTATGTTTTTTCATTGTAAACCAACCATTACGCTCCATGGGAGCGCGTCCTCGAATAGTGGTATTTCAGTAGAGGAGTGTTCTCATTTTGGTTAAAAGTAATAAACAAGCCTTTCATTTCGAACTGCTAATACAAAGCCTACAAATGCGAACCATACATGTTTACGTCCAACCAGCAAGTAAATATTTTCAATTTAAACACATGTCTTTGTCCATCGGTATCTTATTCCATTAAAAGGCTTAACATGTGTACAAATGCATACATACATTTGTGAAAGGAAATGTTTTAACTCACGTAAGTCTAGTTTGACTGGTTACAGCTAAAGCAAGGTTATGGGGGAATTTGATTCTTTAAACGAACGTAAAATACATGATGAATTAAATTTAACAAAGTATATTTGGTCAAATTAATAAATTTGTATTTACTGATATATATTGAAACTAATGTTAACATGCAATTCTAATTTTATTTTTAACCCGCTAACCAGTGTGCACTAACAAAACATAAATGCTGGTCTATAAAGTCTTGTATAATTAGTGTGTTCGTGGCCGTCGCCATGTTTGTTGTTGTTGGCAATGACTGTTTACATTTTATACACACCTTACTTTCACGTTAGATGAAACAGTTTAACTTTAAATTGTAAGAGTTGTGTTCCCAGTTTGGTTAATTTTTTGTATAAATCATGTTTAGCAGTAAAAGGCCATTTTTTATTTTAATTTTATAGGTCATGTAGTGCCTAATAATATCGCCAGATCGTGTGATCAGTACAGCAGGAAGGATGGCACTGATCCGCCTGGATTTTAAAGAAGAGAATACGGAAGGGCAACTGTAGAACATTTAAAATTTCGAATTTTATATTTCCAAATCGAAAACATAAGGCACTTATGAAAATTCCCGTGGTTAGGGTAGGTCAGCCAAAATTTCAAGTTTTTTGTGTTTAAAATATTACTCCGGGTAAGTTCGAAATTTCAGCTGATGGCCTCTCGGTCAATTACTAATACTAACATTATATTTAATTATAACACAGTTAAAGAATGCACTGAGGATGTAGCATTTAGCAAAAAATATGTAGGTTTTTTTGGTAACTTTAAGATCTTGAGTAGCATTGAAGGTTTTATCAAATCCTTGTAATCGATAAAACCTGGTCACGTGACAGAGATAACCTACCCTACTTCAACAAGATAATTTTCATAGATGCCTACTCGGTCAACACAATCAGGGACGGATCTAAACCGCATTTAACAAATACGTTGTTGGTAATAAATGTATAACTAGCCTATGATTTGGCCATGTTACGAGAACTCTTGCAGCAATAGAAATCATATTAGCCTTGTCGAAATTATTTATTGAATTATTGTTCAATAAAATCGAAAGCCGTCGTTACTCGCGCCAGCATTTACCTAAGTTTCACATGTAACCCCGAAAATTTTTTAATTACCTGTAAGACATTAAGAAGAGCATTTTCATATATAAATTTGACGTTTAATAAGCACAGCTGAGAATTCGAAACAAAACACCATTGGTTTCCTGTTATATAATAACCGAATAAGTACTAAGTAAATGTAAAGTTGAGATTTCAAAGTAAAACTATCTTTGAGAAAACTGCTAGGGCATTGCTAAGTGTTCTACTTAATATTACAAGGAAAGTATAACAGGAAACAAAAACAAAAGGTTCCATTTATGGTGGAATTAAATAAAATGTTTCACACTGTCGTGGGCCGGAAAGCGACTATGAAAGGAGAAGCATTAAATTATAAAATTAACAGTGCCATTAAACCAGTAGTAAACATTAACATGCTTCTCCGTTACTAAAATAATATATTCTCTTACACCCGGTTCACAACAGTTATTTGTATATAAACACTGGCAGACATACCGTATCGTTGACAACATAAAATATCAACATTTTTATTATATAAGTAGAAATTTATGTTGTATAGCGAATATAATTGCATTTTTCTTGTCTTATTATTAATATTTGAGAAATAATTAAATACTGGATAATTTTAACTGGCATACTTACAACGTCTCTTGACTATGAACTTTACAAAATCAAATCATTGCCGATTACTGCGCATGTGTCATTTTCAGTAATCTAGTTCCTTGTATGAAATCTGAAATTAGTGAAAATTTTTCTCGACCAGTTGTCTTTTTAAAAAACTTCGTCAGATATCAACGAGAGTGACTGGAGGATGATTTCACGTCTTATTCGTCTTACGGGTCTGCTTACGTATTGCAAACAAGTGAAATAACACGGGGGATCTTCTGATTGGCAGGAGGGAAAACTTTTGCGTCTAAAAGAGATTCAGGCCAGTAACAAAGCAGAGCTTCACCTATGGCAGGGGTAGGCAACATAGAAGCTCTGGTGATCTACTAGTAAGTTCTCGCTAATTGAAGTGATCTACTGTTCCTCTGTAATGTAAATCTCACGTGCACACAAGATACGTTCTGTTTTTGTTTTATTTCTAACGATTGTAAATAGCCTACTTATTGTTTTAAAGTTACATAAATATATAATTAAAAAATAAATGATTGAAAATCGGTCTGTTGGTTTGAGATGAAACACTGAAAATTTCAGTAACACTGATAAGTCTCTCCTCTTAGTTCGAAACTTGGCAGGAACTTTCTTTGATAATGGCCTTGATGTTTGGAGAGTAGCTGGATACACAGAGTCGAATGCATGATTCCAAATGTTCATCAGTTAGCCTTGATCGGTATTTATTTTTTATGAAGTTCATGTTTAAAAATGAAGACTTGCTAAGGTACATTGAAGCAAACAAGGCTCTAATTCGAAGTGCAACATCAGTCAGCACTGGATATTTCTCTTGAGGAATGACTTGCCAACATGTATTTGGTTCTGCAACACTTTTCACACTCAAGTCATTTCTCAAAGAAATGATTTCAAGTTCTGCAGCTGTTCTATTTGAGTTAAACGTCGTCTCCATGGTCGAGGTCAAATCCTCAATATTAAGGTTGGCCCATGGAAAAGACACAAACTGACATATCACAGAAATTTTCTTGAAATTTGAAAATCTACAATCAAAATCGTTTTTCAAAAGAGACGTTAGTTTTAAATGTTCTTCTTTTATATACGGGATTTCCAGTTTTTCTACTTGTGCATTCAGTGTAGGAAAGTGCCTTAGATCTCCTCCTCTTAGATTTTTCTCCCAAAAACTAAGTTTTTCAATGAAAGTGTCTACTTCAGATTTCATTTCAACCATTTCCTTATCTTTTCTTTGAAGTTTAATGTTCAAATAATTTAGTTTTTCTGTAAGATCAACTAGGAAAGCTAAATTATGAAGCCACTTTGAATCTTCAAGATGATTTACCAAGGAGTTATCCTGGTCCTATAAAAATGCTGTAATTGCAGATAACAATTGAATGAACCGCTGAAGAACTTTGCCCTTACTCAGCCAACGTACTTCACAATGCAAAAGTAGCTCTCCATACTGCAACTGTAATTTATCCAGCAAATCCTTGAAGAGTCGTCTTTGGAGAGGATGGGCTCGTATTTTGTTGATTACCTACACTACCACTTTCATGGTTTCATTCATGTTCAAAAACTTTCCGCACAGAGATTGCTGATGTATGATGCAGTGATATGACAAAAATTTCGGGAACTTTTCATCTCTACGGCACTGAGCTAAGAAGCCATTATTTGAACCAACAAGAGCAGGTGCTCCATCAGTGGTAATGCTCACAAGCTTGTGAATTGGAATTTTTTCAGAAATAAGAAACTGTTTCACTGCAAAAAAAAAAAAATATATCTTCACCTCTAGTATGGCCTTTCAAATGAATCAGTTTCAACAATTCTCCTTTGACTGAGAAGTCACTGAACACAAGTCTTGTAAAAATTGGCAACTGAGCAACTCCAGTTGCATCATTCGACTCATCCAATTGGAGAGAGAAATAACAGCACACATCCAAATATTTATTTAATTGAGCTCTGACATCATTTTACATATTTTCAACTCTTCTTGTGACAGTTCTTGCTGAAAGTTGCAGGGACTGAATAGCAGCCATTATTTCAGTTTTGTTTTTGAAATTTTCAAACAGATCATCGCCTGCTTCAAGAAATGCTTCTTTAACAAATTCCCCATCTTCAAATGGCTTCTTATGATTTACTAACACGTTGGAAATGCGATAAGAAGCACTCGTGGCTGCTGTGCCCTTAACTGTCACTTTTGTAAACATGTGTTGTTGTAAAGACAACATATTTTTCATTTTTTAAATTTTATCTCGCCTCAGTTCTGAGTTTGGGAGAAACTCTTTATTTACGTTCGTATGTACTGTCTCAAAATGTCTTTGAACGTTGCTCTTTTTTTACAAAGGCAATATTTGCTTTGCACAATAAACAAATGCATTTTCCATTTGTTTCAGAGACGAAAAAGTCATGCTCCCATTCCGCATGAAAATTGTAAGTCTTCTGTTTCTTTGGAGCACTCATCACAAGTGATTATTTTATCACAATGTCTTTATATAATTACGAAAAAGGACTTAAAACATAATAACAAACGTTGCTGCAAGGCTAAGAAATGTCATATAAACGTCAGAAAACAATATGTATGCGCCGGTGTGGACAGCTGAAAGCTTAAGTTTGAGGTTATATCAACCTGACAGTGTTGCCAGAACTGAAAATTAGAATTGCACACACGCTGAAGCAAAAATACACAAAATACACACACCTTTACCAACACAAATATACAATATTAGTCGTCAAATAAAAATGCCTTCCTGAGATGAGAATTATTTTTAAATCACTCCATGTTGTTAAATTTAAATGAAAATTGCAGAATCAAAATGGCGATCCTGAACATCTAATAATGATAATTATTGAATGTTGAAAATGTCACTTTGAATGTACACAAATACAGCATAATATACAGATACGAGAGAAATAACTAAATAATCATATCTTTTGATTTGGAGATGAATGAGACAAACAGACTAACACAAATATTCTTCTACTGGGGGAGACTTCTAAAATACACAAAAAATACACAAAGGCATCACCACACAAATATTATACACACCTGCCAGAATTACACACATTTTGTGTAATGACACACATTTTGGCAATTGTATTTGTTCATTACAATTTTACAAACAAAAACATCTCGTGAATAATACATGTTGTTATTCCGTTCTTCGTTTTAATCATTGCAGGTTGGCCTATATATTTTCACTCGCAAAAATTTTCTAAGCACGTTTCATGTAAAAAAATCTTGTTATGCAAGTAATTTTATTACTTCCTAGATACAATTTGTAAACTTCGCACTAAATAGATTTTTTACTAGCATAATTTCTTAATGTTAGCGTGCATAGCAAACGATTTAATGTAGCCGCACGTCTGTGGCATTGGTTAACATTGCTGAGGATCAAGATGGCTGCGCTCCTGAACTGAGTTCCGTGTTTGTTTATTGTTTGGAGGAACGTAACAAAGATTGTTACGTAAAATAACTCTAAAAGTTTTACTATACGGACAGCAACTACTTTATAATCATTACGTTTTATGGATGATTTGTATCTTTCGTGAACAATGTGTTTTTCAACTGTTAACTAACTGAGGTTTGGCCTATTCTAGTATGATATTTATTTTGAGCCTTGCGATGTTTCGTAATGGGTCGAAAAATTCATAGATTTTCAAAAACGCTCACGATCTACCAAATATATTGTCGTGATCTACCTGTCGATCGCGATCGACACGTTGCCGATCCCTGACCTATGGTATTCAAACCTGGTCTGTTATTACATTTTCGCGATGTTCAGATATCTCTGTGGATGATATTAATGCATTTATTTTTTCACTGGACGCAACAAAGCTTATTTACTGTGTTTTGGTGGTAATATGGCCATATCGCACAGTAAATTAAAATTTCAAATAAAACTGCTGAAAGACTTAGACATAGCAGGTACTTACTATTTGCTAAGTTTACCGTAAATAAAATGTTTTGTTAGAAAAAATTATGATATTACTTCCTAAAATTTTATACGATATCGCAAGTCAAATATTTGAATATTTGACCAACAAAATAGTGTAATTTTTTTACGTAAGAACACACTTGCGCATAAGCTGCAGAGTTACATTACAAAAATTTTTTTTTTCGGATGACGGTTGAAATTAAGTCATTAGACTGTGGTAATATTAATTTTACATCTGCCGTAATGATACGAAAACTTGATAGAATGTAGATCCTAAGTAGGGTTTCAAAAATAGCTCAGTGAACGTGATCATCCCACAGACACATATGTGTACTAGCGATGAGGCGTGGGGATATATTATTTATAAGTAATAAACAAAATACTTGATCAAATGCTTTGTACTACTCAGTTAACATTGAACTGAATAGTAACTGTTACTCGTCTTTCGTGAAACTCTGTGTAGTTTACTTTAACGTTTCATCACATTTAATGTCCATTTCAACTTTCCTTTAATGTCTTTCGAATAAAGTCTTGAATTACCAACCCACTCTCAAAAATTTATCTGGCGAGATTTATGCTTCCACAGGAGGAAATGACAAGTATTGAAAAAGTTTAAATTACTGAAAAAAAAGGTAACCTCCTTAGCTATTGTCGCTATGGTATAACGCCTTTGAAGGTCCACAGGTTGAATTTCCCGTCCTAGGTTACCCGTTTAAAGTTTTAAGTTACTAACTATCGCATATTAACTGCACGTTTAGAATTGAGATGTAAATATAGTCAAGCTGGAGAGCGTCAAGAAATGAAAGAGATTCTTAAAGCGTTCCAGATAAGTATATTATTGTTTATTTGTCTGCCCTCAGAGGGTATCCTTATCTGGATATCGAACTTAATTCATCTATTTTTTGGATAAAACTTTACTGTGCATGAAGGCCAACTTAAAGTTAGGTGTTCAATTGTCCTATTACTACCCAATTTAATTAATTTGAAATTTCATTTCGCTTTTCAGTCTTGACAAGATTTTGTTTACATAAATAAAGATTTGTGCTTACGTTCACAAAAAGTTGAGATTTTTTGTTTAGACGCTTAAGTGGGAGAGCTAGATGCTAAATTATATTTATCGATTTTCTACAATATATTTTGTTTTAATATATTCGTGGCAAGTGTGACAATGTT
This sequence comes from Medauroidea extradentata, assembly GCA_003012365.1. Classification (NCBI taxonomy): domain Eukaryota; kingdom Metazoa; phylum Arthropoda; class Insecta; order Phasmatodea; family Phasmatidae; genus Medauroidea; species Medauroidea extradentata. Next base: position 78,241 of record PNEQ01060200.1, on the reverse strand, counting down.
GAGGCATATAATATATTTGTGATGAATGTTTAAAATCATAATAGTGTTACATGTTCATCTTACACTGGACTTGTAATCATTCTTGTATTTATTCTGCATGCCAAATTAATGAAAGATTATATTATTATTTATGTGGATCAGTTTGTCAAGAATATATCCTATGCTTTATCGAAGAGAAAATTTTGTAATGCAATTTGAATAAATGCTATGATTCAAAACTGAAGAAAAAACAAGAAAGTTATCTAACACTCCCTCTTAAAAATGTTCTTGTTCTTGAAGCACTTGCAAGTACCTGGATCTTCGGGCTAACAAAATTACTGGTTGTTAAAATAATTCCGATAAGTTATATTTTAATGAGAAACTTTAAATTTATTGGAACTTTAAATTTATTGTAATTAAAAAACGTTTTACACAACATTCCCACAGTTACAGCAGAAAAATTAAGGTATCTACAGCGAATTTCTCTCCCCTCTTCTTTTAGGAACATTTTATTGTCTTCCCTATTCATTTTATATGTGCTTTTTCCGGTATAACCTCTATAGACAGCGTTGTATTAAACAATGTGTTTTTTTGGTATTTTTTACGATAACCGTAGGGATCCATATTGGATTTGATATATTATTTGTTACATCAAAATTAAGGTTTATATAAAATTTATCTTTCGGTGATTTTACTTCACTTTATTCGACTTTTATTTTACAGACTTGTCAATAATTACATTGCCAAATAAATATTTTTCTTTCTCTTCAGATTTTGTTGACTCTACTAAAATGTTAATATATATATATATATATATATATATATATATATATATATATATATATATATATATATTGTTAATTTTACTAAACACATTTATGGAAATTTTACGACATTCATCCCAAAAATTTTTGCTTCTTTATATGTGACCATATTATTTATGTAAATGTAATCATTGGCGACGCATTTGGGAGCATGGTTTTTTCAGGGACGCTGATCTGAAATGTCTCGATGTTTATGAAAATAAATAAAATTGTACTATTTTCGCGAACCGAAATAAACGTGGGAGTATAGGCATGCAAGGGCTGTTTCGTGGGAACTTGGAAATATAATAATATTGAAAAAAAAAGTGTAAGCGGGAATTTATCTGAGATAAAAGATTTTGAATAGTATAGACGTGTGATTGTTTTAGTTTTTGGGACACAGCACAGTTGTGCTGTCTGTCGCATCGAATGATGACGTCACGTTCATGTAGTCGCTGGAGGGATGGGTGGAGGGTGGGAAAATGGAAGGGGCAGGGGAGGGGTGACGGTTCGCATCCAATTTTCTTGCATGACTGACTTTATGAATGTAGAATGTTTACGTAGCATGGATGGGAGAGGGGGCTCTATAATAATTAAATACTTTTGTGTTAACCTCTACATTCTCCGTGTACAAGTTGCAAATGGGGATAAAACTTTACCACAAAACACAAAATTTGTAATTAAACATGTTCTATATTACATAATGTGTGTACAAGATACCACAATAGTAGGTATCAAAGTCTTAATTTTCATTAGCAAAATCTCACTCACTATGGGTGGGCATTAACCTTGCTTCGCCCAATTCAAATTCTTGCAACTGATGTTGTTGACTGGACGACAATGGGATATTGAAAACATGGATTCATTCATAGTCAGATTAAAAAAAAAAAAAACTTAAATTTATTCAATCGTCTGGTTCCTATATTAGTATTTTGTAAATACGCCATTGCAGCAAATGGTGTCTCACAGAGAACTAGAGAATACACACGTACAAACAGACAAGTAAACAACCAAAAGTAGTTTTGTTTGCAACTGATAAACACAGGAAAACATGTAATTCTACAAGGAATTGAGTTAGTGCAAGTTTTCTGTGATACACCATTTGCTGCAATGATTTGTGTTTAAATACTTATTTGGTTTGTAACTTGCCCCCACTGCAAGTATCGTTTAAAAATAACGTCGTACGTTCAGTTTATCATGTGAGTGAAATTCTCTGATAAACCTTCATTCTGATGAATTCTGTGAACAGTTCATAATTTGATCACCGGAAACCAAGCCAGAAGCTCATTGGTTGCCACTGTGTTACAAGTAATTGGCCAGTTTAGGCAAAGAATTAGCCGAAATATATATTTTATTTCCAACTCACGAACCTATAAATTAATAAAGGACCGAAGAAGTTACGATTATTTGACGGCAAGCGTGCAAATCTATACTTAATGTATTAAATTTGGTCAGAGACAGTTTTTTTTTTGCTGTGAAATGTGTGGTCTGGCCTTTCAAGCATTCAGTAACAACGTTACAGTTTCATACATACAGTCATTTTTCTTGGTCACAAGCATGGACACAAAATATGGACATGAGAGGTAAAATATAACTAAGAAGATTTAATATATCTTGCCTACGTACTTTGCAAGTGATCATGTAGTAATTTGCATTTTACTTTTGTTTAAACTAAAGTTTCGATTGTTTCCCCTAATCAGAAACTAACTAAAATTATACGCTGATTGGGGTTTATTTATAGATATAATTAACTACCAATAAGTGAACATTTATTTAAATACAATATAACAAGAATAAACACAACTACACACCCCTAAATCAAAAAGCTTTCTGAAGGGACTGATGCCAAAAAAAATGTTTGGGTTGCTCAAAAAGCCAAGCCATAGTGAAATCGTGCCTAAGTTTGTAAAGGACTACCACCCGTCAGCCACTAACATACAAGTTCAGGAATAAAAAAAGAATTCAACATTGGCCACGAAACACATCTATGACAACTGCTAGGCCTATCACTAAGTTTTCAAAGGAACTGCCACAGGCTAGGTCATATTAGTTGTATAATAACTTTTTAATTTAATTTCGTAGGAACATTATGAACGATATGGGCATGTTTAGCGTAGGACAAATTATTTCTTGTCACGTTTACTTGTTCGACTTAAAATCATAAAATTATATTCGCCAAGAAGCCACAATAAAATGAGGATGGCTAGAAAGAATACACGATACAAGACTTTGAAGTGAAAATACCAAATATCGGAATTCATTCTAGTTTTAGAATTTGATATTTTTGTTTAGTTGTTCGAATAATATCCACACCATTGTATAAAGTGTCTGCGTAGTTGCTAGCCGAAAATATATTTCGCTACAATTATTAATATATATTTTTTAATGAAATAAAATTTCAAAACATTAAATACAGTTTTTTTAATTTCTTGACAAGTATTCAATAATCAAACTGACACATTAAAATGTTATATGTAATTTAATAGTGATTTGAGTAATATATAATACATTCAAAATTGCTAAATATACAAATATATTTTCACACGCAACTTACTTTCACAGCGAGCTCGTAGCACTGAACTCTACGAGAAACATAATGTAAACTTTAAAGTCATCTAACATATTGTGGTATTACGCATGTATTTGTATGCATAGTGGTTGTAATTAACGATAAAGTTCATAAGCCGCACGTAATAGCCGGAAGGGTAACGGTGGTGGTTTTAATAAACCTATAATAATAGAAACAAACATGAACTAGCAATAAAGGGATTTCGGAAAATGTTATCTCTTAATACTTCCAGCCCGAGTTCAGATCTACTGGGTGAAATATACCACTAGTGCGCATCCTTCTCTAAACACCCTTATTTTTCTCAAATGTTAGTTCACCCAGTATTTTCTTTTTCATTTCCTTTTTGATATATATTTTTGCGAAGAACAATGTTAGTAGTAATTGTTTGTTATTATACAACACAATTCATTAAATTAAATCTAGTTATTTACAAAACTTAGTTATATACACCCCTTGTCTCAGTACTGTACACGAAAAGGAAGCATAGCATTCCAGGTAGAATATTTAAGTATAATTCACTATCACCTTTAATTTTTGCAGATAAAATACTATACGCACTCAATTCGTACTAAACATTTCCTTGCTGTTTTCTTGTATTTATCCCTTTTCGACAGTATTATACTATGCAGTGCCAGTAAGCTGCAAGGTTTAACAGATTTAAATTTGTTTACTAGCGTAGTATGTTGTAATAATTAGTTCATTGTCATTAGCTTTAATTTTTTCTTTTGGTAAACTTATTGTTACTGTCTATGAGATACACATGCCACTAAACACGTTCATTTAATTTGATTTTTTCTGTACACTGTCAAACCGCGCACAAATAACAAGGACTACGTTACCTGCTATCATAAATTTTATTTTCTGCTGTAACAAAGTACTTGCTTGCGTCACTCCTGTTTACTTGTCGGAACCTTTCATTCATCATAGTCCTATTATATGATCGTCTGATTTCACTCGTTCTTTCATCTGTGATCAAGAGTAAATGTGATGTCAGCCTACCCTGGTGTTTACCACGCACGCTAGGATCTTCAAACTGTTGAGCATTTTCTTAGTATCAAGAAATGTGTATTTTTTGTAGGAATAATTGCTCTGGAAAACTGGAGCAGCAACTAAATATGGCTGTAGGTAATACGTAAACTGTTCTACAACAATGTGAACTGTAGAAGGAACAACTGATTCTAAAGAATGATCTGTTCGCTGTGTAAAATAAACAATCTGTTCTTCAGAAGGCTAAGTCTATTATGTTGAAGTAACAATGTCCTCTGTTGCACAAATAGTCTAAATAGTATTGGTAAATATACTTATTCCCTCGTACCTGCCTAAGTTATTATACTACGGTTCCTGCTACGGTCAAACAAACACATACTTTATTTTTGCTTCAGTCCTTTAAGAAAGGTCAACGTCAACAAGGCTGCTCAGGCCATCAACGTAGTTGTAGCTGGGACACAGTGACATCGACTTGTCTTAGGTCAAGTTTGTAAAAGGCTCTGCCTCTATCTTATGTTCACATGGTTTAATTGTGGTATCAACATTTAACTAAATAACTTTTTAATATACATCTTTGAAAGAAAATTGTTCCAAAAATGTGTAGTACGTAAAATGTCTTTAGGAATTTCGCAACGGAAAGAATTTAAAATTTTCCTCCTCAATTATTACTTACACGAAAACTAAATTTTCGACATAAAGTATTAAAATAAATGTAGTCAAGTTTTTCATAATATAACAGTACTTTTCAGCTATTTTACACACAGTAATATTGTAAAACATATTTATTTAAAATCCATCAATTAAGAAGTTATTTATTTTAACCTCTATTTCACATTTGATATCAGTAGTTGCATGGTCAACAGGTCTTAGAGCTAGGTTAGTTTACGCTACCTACAGCATAATACACAGCACAGCCAAATGGGGATCGAGAATAAAAACACAAGTTTCCCGCAATGCACACCTATCACGACTGCTTGCAGGTCTTCGATAGAACATGCATACTTCTACAGCCTTGCCCCAGATAAATAAAAATTAAATACATTCATCGCCAACGTTTTTCCTTACCTTTGCTAGCATTTACGTTCCGATTTCTTGTGTATTCTCTGTTTGCTTAGTAATTTCTTAGGGTAAAAACTCAGTATAAAATAAAGGCCTGTAACGTAGTGATTGTCGCCATTTCAGATTTGTTTCCATAAACGACAGATATATAAGGAAAAGTAATACTACAGAGCAATTACTAAAAGTGCCAGCCACCAGTATTGATACATACAGTACATCACAACGACGCATGAAATTTGGAGTCTGTTTTAAAATTAAACCCTGCCAACCAGTTATTCTTCCATTTATTTTGGAGTTTCGGAGTTAGTTTCCTACCGTTGGTAACTTACCTTAAAATACTTGGTTTAATCTTCTATAAGTGAAAAGTACGTTTAATTTTAACACTAACTCTACTATCCGAAAATATCTGGAAGTATAGTTCAGTGAAATTAATTTAAAATTTTGAAATCCGCTTACTGTGGAGAACTAGATATTATCACATTATTAATTATGAATTCGTAGGTTTTGTTGTTTCAAGCCCTTTTTTTCTAGAAATCGTTTTAAATATTTTTACTTGATAACAAAGCACACTGCCGTCTAGTACTGAATAAATAGATGTCCACTAATAATGTATCTACTCGACGAAAAAGTCTCATGTAATTGTGATGAGTAGTTCCGATTTTATCGACAATTGTGTATTCCAGTCATTCGCTCGACATTTTACCTTTACACAACACTTAAACTTAATAAAAGCATAATATGATCACAAGAACAAAAATTCAGTAAAAACACATGATAGTCAAAAGAGTGTTTAGTTTAGGCATTTTACAACTGTTTACATTTGTAAGGAATGCTTTCTACTGTTAATTTCGCCGCTTTACGCTGCATATTTATCAACTGTAAAATGAGCACTGGCATCATTATTTATTCTACTAACTAGAGAAAACAAAATTTTCCTTAGACGTTGAGGGATTCAACTACAGATTAAAATAATTTAGGTTTTTTTTGTCCTGCTATAAAAATTTATTTCCAACACGTTACTGTCTAACTGATAGCGCATTATTGGCGATGTTAATAACTGACATCACTGACTAGTTTTTAGATATTTCTGAAACTATTTTATTGAGCTGATAAACAATAACGAAAGGTTAGATTGCTTGGCTAAGTTTTCAGCATATTTTGGCGCTGTATTATTAAAGCCGTCATTATTTAGTGGCATTTAATTACCACGATGTGGTGCTCGTTTTAATCGCTTCACGATAATAAGTAGACCGGACTTATCATGAAGACTTTCTCGCTTCGGCCTCCCATCAGGCGGAGAGTCAGGACACGCCCGGTCACCGCATTGTCCTCAAGCTAACAGTTAGTTGTAACTGTCAGACCCCTTGACAGAACACTAAACTGCGCCTTGGGACAACTACCAAAGGGTTAGTAGGTGCTACTATGAGAGCTTCAGGCCACCCTTCTGAAGATTATTCTTACGTTTTTTTTTTTTTTTTTTTAAGTTGAGGCGTTAACAAGCTCTGGAGAACAACGCCGTGCGACAACGCTTGTCGTGCAGATTGTATATATGTAACGGGAGCCGTCATGCAACTTGTATACGAATGGCCACGTCACGTTTTCCGAGCGCTGTATGCTAATCACTACTATAAACGTAAATAACTTATTTAACAATAGTTTTCATGATATAAGCAAATTGCCATTCGTACTACAATTGGACCAAAGAGACTTCGTAATGCGTTTACTCGTCGACTTTCCGAATACTGTATACATAATATGTATTATACAGAGAAAAAAGTTTCTTATAGTCAACCGTATGTTTATGGCCAAAAAACACGGAATATTTGTTTGCCTGGCAGGTTCAGTACTCTCAAAAAATTGCTAAAGTTCAATTAAATATTAACGTTGTTAGGATAACAATCCAATATTTGATGATTTTCGTATGTTGCTCAGCCAACCAAAGTTTTGTTGGGTCTAATGCACATCTGTTTAGCTATATGCAAACATTTACATGGTTTGAATGTACCGAAATTTTTCTCTGAGCGAAACTGATTACCTTTGAGATCAATATCTGAAGAAAAAAATTCACTGGAAGTTATTGCATTATTGAATAATGATGACGGTTAGCTTGTTCTTTGCCCGGACGGCAACATGTTATTGAATGTAATCTATGTTGAATTGTGGTAAAAATATTTGGTCACTTTGTGTTCGGTATATTATATAAATGTTTTATAACAACTTTTGATTGTTTGTACCAACTCAACAATTTAACCTACCATATGTCAGGAGAATTTGTGCAGCTATTTTTATCTTTTCGAGTACCCGCAAACTGTTCAGCGGTGTGATTAAAAATCCTACCGAGAGATCGTGTCGTGTAAGGTGTCCACTAAAAACATAGATTGATTGATAGGTTGAAGGCGACTAAAGCCACGTGGGCTTCCTCGCAACTTAAATTAACATATTTATTTATTTCTCCTTGTAGGCGCTGAAATATATTTGACTAACCACAATGTAAATTATTAAAAAATAAATAATTCTTAGCTTGATAGTTTGAATGAATACGAGTGACTCGTCTAATTTAAGTACAGTGGAAAGATGCAAAGTAACTGATAATATAGGATAGTTTAAAAAAAAAACTTACTGTACCGTGAAACACCTACATAACTCTACGATTTAGGATCTAGTGTAAAAAATAAATAAATTGGAATTCCCAAATGTTTGAATGTCTATATAGAGGCACAAAAAAAAAAGAGCAATGGTAGACAACAGTTTTATCTACTTCATGATGAAAAATTTTTTTAGGAGTGACGAACGCGTTAAGTGTCATATCTTTCGCTGTAATCAAACGATACAAATTTCAAGAAATAATTCACTCGGGCAAAATATTTTCTAAATAACCCATAAACCTTTTATAGAGTGCTGATAATTAAACTTTTTTCATAATGACTTCAAGATGCCGTAAATTTTAAATTAATGTGCTTAAGTTTAATTCATTAGGCGACGTCCAATAATTACAAATACAAAGTAAAAATACGAACTTATTTATGTATGAAATTCTTAATAATTGGGCTATATAACATCAATTCCCTTCGAGCATGGTAATTTAGAAGAGAAATTCTATTTTTTGAGAGGTAAGCTAGTTTTTCTTTCGACTTACAGCAAATATCCACAAGTATTTAAACACCACAATCTCTCAGTCTCATTTGTTCGTGTGGCTTTCAGTTATGTGCTAGAATTGTGAACAATGTTGAAGAAACTATTAATCCCGGCACGTGTTTGCTAATTCGTGTTGCTCATGTGGGAGCTGCGTCTCGGATATTTGCGGAACCTATATTCCCCTGGGTGTTCTTGGTAAACAGTCTTCTTCACAGGAGCGTTGTTTGCATTCACTTGACCCTCAATATTTTTCTCTACACAATTCTACTAGCATCTGCTTTGGAAATAACACGTAACTAAAAAGAACGTATCGGTATAACTAATAATGAGCCTACTGTCAACAAAGTATTATTAAAATGTTACTAGAATATTGATATAGGCTGTATATAATTCACCAAAATTTTTAAAACAGGATTCATACCCAGGACTCACGAACATGTGTCAGTGTTAGTACATTTTTTAGTTATTTTATTTAAATTATTTGGGTACAATGTCAAGACCAACTGCCTTCAACTTCGCTAAGTATTACCCTCTTTAACGGCAAAGCAAATTCATGTGACCCATAATGACCTAGAGACAATCCTTACTGGAGCCAATTTCAAAATAACTTTAGACGAACACAATTTACAGCCCGCCAGACCAGGGAATTAAACCAAGTATCATATGTCAGTGCATTGTCAACTACGCTGTATATGTCACACGATATGTTCAAACTTTTATAAATGCATATTTTGACAGCTGACACAAAAAAACTGTACCTTTAGTACCTTGCATTTGTTTAAAATAAGTAGATTTTCTTGCGTTCTCTTGTTTAAATATTTGTACGGTACTGAATGTAATATTTTTCAGTGCCCTCTTCGCAACAGTTGCGTTTAATTTCTAGAAGGTTGCAGTTACTGTACTGGACCTGTACGGAAGTCGGTCACTACGCCATCTGATTGGTAACACTGAAGGGAATATTCTTACAAATATGTACAACGTAATACGCATGGACAAACTTAAGATTTAAACACAATGTTAACAAACGGTATAGAACCGTTTAACAGGTTTTTTTAATTAGTATGCGCGAGGGTACCTTTTTGGAAATTCGAGTGTTAAATTTCATCAAATTAAGAACTAAATTTACTCATCATTTTGACATATTCGGAATACTCTCAGTAACAACGGTTCCCTTTCCATTGCAGTGTCGACGTTTATTTCCGGAATAATTCTGTGCATAGCTCTTCCTCTTGAATAGCGAGCCATCAATTGTGTTTCTTGATTAAATGTGTTGGTGACCAGTGATAAAACTGACAATACAATCGCCTGCCAAATGGACAGTTTAAGGTTTTTTATGCCGCTAGATATCACTGACTGATAAACCCAGCCTGTATCAACTGTTTCGCGTAGTTGTTCACGACAGCGCGACTTGCAGCTCGTGATAATCATTGGGACACACAGCATTGGTGGCCCGGATGTTGCGGTTCCATGGCAAATTTATACAATAGGTCGTTACAATTGTCGCTGCGATTCCTTCCAAAACCTTACACAACAAGTCTTTACGGATCGTTTATTGTAAACCATTCTCTCTCATTGCATATTTTCCTCTTAGATCATTGTAACGCTGAGACAGAAAATTATACTAGTTTGAAATAACGTATACACAGAATTTAATATATATATTGTATTTCAATAAACGTAAAGCAAGATTTGTAGACACACGCTAACACTCGCCTTATTATTTAGGAACAGACTAGCCTAAAGTTACCTATACAGCCTTGAACATAACCTGTGATACCAGTAGTCATTAATGTGATGTAATTTACGTAGTTGATTGCGTCACATGCGAGTTCGTAGATATTTCAATTTTTGGGCAAAAGCACTCCGCACCGCTAGCTACAACAATTTGTGTGCAAACGGAAGACGCCGACCAAGCGAATTTAGGCTCAGTTTACGTGAAGTTTGTATGGATGTAACGATTAGGAATTATATAGCGACTGATAAGATAGTTTCCGTAAGCAGCCTCTATTCGGAAATGTTTTGTTATGATACTCGTGTGGAATTGGAGGAAAATCTCCTTGCAAGCGTTTCGGTTGCAGCCGAAATTATCTAGCCCGCGCACACACATACGCACGGTATTTTTGAGCCTACCTTAAACCGGAGTTACTTTGACCACTGAAAATGTTAGTTTTTGGGTCTTGTGGTAAACAATTAGATAATTGGAATCTGGCATTTGAAATATTTTATTTTGAACGTATAGTTAATCTTTTATACTTTATTTGCAAAACGACATGAAGATTAAAATTGTAGGTGGGGCAAAATTATTCCACTAGATCAAAGTAACTCCGGTTTACGGTATGTATGAAAACATACGTTGATGGTACCTTTCGTGCAACAAACTGAGCAACACTTGTAGTGCAACCATTTGAGCTATCTAACATCGCAACGGAACATTCTGGACTAGAGTAGCACATCTAAACGTCATCTTCTAGGTCTCCTCTACATTATATAAAACGTGTGTAGTAGTTATTGTGATGCAGCCTGTACGAGACAATTTTAAGAGGCGTGTTAGACAGTTTTATTGTATTTTTGCTATTTGAGCCAAAACATTGATTCAGATTGTACTATCAAAATGTTCTCTTCAACAAAGCATATGATATATTCTTGGAAAACAGCTTGACGTATATAATAACGAAACCTTTCATTAATTTGTCATTCAGAATCATTGCTAGAAATTTCTTGAAAGTTTACTTATAATTTTCTTGCAATGGTTCTGCCTGAAAAATTAATGAAATATTCCCTTATTATTTATGTCAAGTAGTTTACAAGGAATATAGCATATGCTTTGTCGAAGAGAAAATTTTGATAATACTGTTTGAATTAATATTATGGCTCAAAAACTGAAAATACAACAAAATGGTCTAACACTTTCCCTTAAGGCTATGGTCTCTCGTTTATTTCAAACAATTGCAAATATCTCAAATATTTTTTAATCAAGTGCTTTGAAAAAATTTGAGACAGAGTACAGTCATTCAATACACAATTTTGCCGGAGCGTTTTTTAATAATGTACCGTTTGCGTACAAAAATTATTTTGCTTCATTTTGCTTCTTTTTGGTTTATTTTCACAAGAAAATGTGTACTACTTCGGGGGCAAAAATCTAAAAATCAGTTTGGTGTATTGCAACAGAAAAATTCATATACAAACGTTGATATATAAGTGTTAGAACTGAACAAAGAAATTTTTGCTATATGTATCAATTTGCGTTACAAAAAATATTTTCAACCACTGCTAAACTAGAGAGCAAGGCCTTAAGGCGCCAATCTATCGGGAATATTTTTCTATGGCTGAGGGCTGAAGGTAAGGACGCAGAAACTACCACAACAGCAAGATTATTCCTTGTTACGCGCAAAGCACTAAGCTGGAAACAGTGAATATTTACCATTTTCTATCGACTTCTCACTTGTTTTATTTTATGAAACTGCTTCATTGGGAATACACAGATAACTGAAATTACATCAGCAAAATATTCTCACCAAAGAGATTTTCGCTTATTGAAAAAAAAAAAAAAAAAAAAAAAAAAAC
>PNEQ01060200.1:0-66045 GCA_003012365.1 Medauroidea extradentata | reverse complement strand
TCCAGACCACGGGGAACACTTGTCTAGCCGTCACTAGTATAACAACGCGGCCTTCGATGTGACATATCTGTCAAGAAGGGTCAATTTAATAACGTTTTGAACTTTGCAGTGCCAATAGCTTTCTCTGATTCGTTTGTTTGTCCTACGTAGGGCAAATAAGGGGAAGCAATCGTCACTCCAGAGCTCAAAGCGCTATTAAAACTAACCCTTCCTGGAATAGTTGCCACAGTTTATCCAACGGCCTTCTACTAGACGGCTATGTCACTTGCCATTAGGAGTTGTCGTTGAGGTAAGTATTTACTGTTGATTACCGGTGATTATTACTATTTACTGTAAATATTACTGTACGTTTAAGTATAACCTGCCAATTCACTTGAAAAATACTAGCAAACAAAAATATGTAGCATGTTTGCTGTGGAAATCGTAATACACCATTTATTGCATGTAGACTAAGATCGTGTGAAATTGTGAAGTGGAAAGACTTTAGTCAGCACTTAACATCTAGGTCTTTAACGCTGGTGAGGGGTGACATGATGTGAGTATGGAGCAGCGTTGGAATGAAGGAGCGGGCGAAACTGGTGATCCCAGAGAAAACCTGCCGACCAGTGACATCGACCGGCACGATCCCCACATGCGAAAATCCAGGGACCGACCCCTCCGGTAATCGAAACCAGGTAGCCTGGTGGGAGGCGAGTTCTCTATCCACTGTGCCAACCGCAGCCGATGCGTAACTGTTGATATGGCAACTTAGTTACGGACTGAAACTGTATTTTTAAATTTCAAATTAAGTACTAGAATTTGAACTGATTAATCATTTGAATATACTTACTAATTTAGTATGTTATCCCAATATGTTGTTTTCTCACTTTTTTATCAGTCACATTTACAAAATTACAGATTCGCTAAAGACAAATCTTGAAACTTACCGAAACTGTAATAATTCCACTGAGTGTAATTTAGAGAGTAGTCATTAACTTTGCGTGCAAATTACATGGGTGTTATGTCTGAACGTGACTTTTTAAGCGATGACCCGCTAATGTAAATGCACACAACTATCCAACAAAGTTTAATTCATGTCTCTGTCTTAGTTTTATCGGTATCCGATTACTGCATTGTGAGACACCACAATAGTTTTTGACATTCTGAAGGACTTCGAAATAGTTTTTATAGCACGTGTACAGTTCCGATAACAACAATATGTCGTCGGTTACTGATGATTTTTGAGACATTTTGTTTCAATGAACAAAAATCATGAATCGAACTCGTTAGAACAGAATAAAAAAAAAATATAATATTTGATAACCAAACATTACAATTGGTATTTGAAATCCATAAACAGATCATGTTCAAAATACGTTTTAATCGCGAAAAGCATTTCGGAAATGATCCTAGATATATTTTTTTCGATGTGCCACAGAAAAGCCAAGTCATGACAATAAGTTATTGCGGTACGAAAGAGTGAAGAGTATAAGGGTGGAGGGTAGGAGATAAGTGTAGAGTAAAGGTGGTAAGGGTAGAATAATGGGGATAAGGGTGGAGCAAAGGAGATAAGTGTGGAGTAAAGGGGGTAAGGGTAGAATAAAGGGGATAAGGGTGGAGAGAAGGAGATATGTGTGGAGTAAAGAGGATAAGGATGAAGTAAAGGGAATAAGGGTGGAGTGAAGGGTAATTAAGAGACCAAGTCTTCGCACGGCTCGGAAAGAATAAAGGTGTGTTCTAGGATGGAAGAAAATTATCTTTTAATATACTGACTTATGCTCGCCGACTATCTACCCGTCGAGTTTGTGCAAATCCGTTAACCTAAGTTCCCAATATGACTATTTTTCTTTTCCTCAGATTTATTATTTTAACAAATCAACCACCCAATCGTTCTGTAAAACTTTCGTTAAAATTCGTGATTTTTTAGAATTTTTAATTATTTGAGAGTATTCTTATATTGTTTGAATTAACATGATTTATAATCCCGTTCTTATGTATTTGTTAAATTTGCCAGTTGTTGGGAATAACATGGAAATAATTTTTTACAATTTCATTTTTTGTTGTAGACACTTTTGCATACTACTACAGACATATTGATAAACGATATGATTTCTCGAAACTAATCATTTTAAATATGTTATGACTAATTAACGGCAAACAAATACGTAGTTACTATAGAATAACTTCATTACAAATCTGCTTGAGCTTAGTGTTCCCTTAGTTGAAATGAGTCAGTATTGGCAAATATAGTTCTGGGAAAGTCAGTTATAAATACAATCTGTAGAAAAAGAAAAAAAAAATTCTCCGTAAAACGTCGTGAGTCAGTGGTGAACAACAGGAAATCAGCAAACTTGTTTTCATTCCCAATAAATCTGAGCTACAGGAAAATAAACTAGTTGGAATGAAAGGGAACTGAATAACAAGAGAGTGTGGTTCGAAAAAAAATATGAATCGAACTATAATCAACGAGGTGATCTAACAAGTAGAGAAGAGCAAATGTCGCGTTATTATTTGTTGACAGTGTAGAATCCACTGGCTTATACTGACATGAATACACTCCGTGAAGTTATAACTGTTAGTGGGCATTTACAGCTGGCCTTATATTATTTGTTCAAAAAGTCCATCAGGCCCACCACAGAAACTGCTGGCCAACAGCACAAGTCAGATGAGCACACTCTCTATATCCGAGTTTGTGGTTATAATCAGTGAAATGCTAATCTTTGAAATTCCAGTTAACAATCGGTTCCTGGCTGATTAACTTGTAGAATTGTCTGAGGATCTGGTAATAGGCAGGAAATTCACTGAGAACAAGTGGGAAATCAATTTTAAATAAGTAGCATTTAGTCTCTGAAACAATCAGCACGGCATCACTAAATGTTGACCGAAATGTCTGGAATTTCACCGAATAGGTTATTTGTTCACTGATTCTGGCTCTTCGTATCGTAACTAAGAGTCAAGTCATATGTCAGATAATATCACGAAATTTGCGAGTATCTACTAATGACACGTACGTAGTAGTCTGATTTTTTTCTTGAGACATGTCACTGAACTCCGCGGTAGATGTAGTAAAACACTTGTAGCTCTACAAATGTTTCTTTTGAAGCCGAGGTTTCAATAAAATTCCTTGATAAGCAAGTAAAACAAACTACAGGCAAAGTAAGATAAGTGAGCTGTACATCTTGTCGATAGCGAGGTCACTAGAGGCGGTGACACTTCTGACACATTGAAACCAACTGGAAGAAGAGTCGACCATGAATTTTACTAACGGATCATCCCAGCATTGCATTCGCCTGGAGCGTTCTTTTTGGGAAATCATGTAAAACGTAAATTAGGATGACGGAAACTGGAGTTGAATCCGCCTCTTCCTTGGCAAGTCCAATGTTTTACCGTGACACCACTTCGCTTGGCGATAGTCAGGTTAGAATCCTAGTTCTATTTTTTTTTTATTTTGATATGGATTTCTTTCGTGTCCTGTGGTGTCGCGGACAACTCTCATCACATAAAAAACTTCGCCTGTTCCCGTCTGTGATGCCAACTGTTTGACACCGTCCCATTAATCTCGCACTCTCTTCAATCTGCCTGAGAGGTATGTACCGGCCTTCAGAAGTAGGTCATCAGAACATCAGGGAAAATCACACTATGCTCAGATCTGTGACAGCGTTTGGCGAGTTACCATAAACTTCCATTAACAAAGGGATTTTGCTCCTTCGGAATACAGCATCTCTTCTATCCAAAACCGTTAATCAACACATCGTGGTAACACTCGCCAGCCACGAGTCGTCGATTTCATGTTTTTTTTTTTTTAAGAAGACAATTTTTGATACCACTGATGCAGAGCTTAAGTTTATTGGAAGTATGCGTTTACGTTATAATATTTTACATTATTACAAATGTAACTATTTTCATTATCACATACCTTCGCAAGCTAACTTGCTGAGAACGCAGAGGATCCTCTTCAAAACAAATATAAAAGTTAGTATAGACTGTAGTCATCAAATACGTAAATGAGTGTAGCGCGTGCATCCACCAGAAAGACAACACAAACAAAAAAGCATAACAGGCATACTAAAAAAAAACCTGTCTGTAGAAAATGGCAAAATGGCCACAAAACACAAACGACACAATTAAGTAGTGTTTGTTAATAAAACAATACCACATCATCTACTATAGGGCCTACATCGTTGACGAAAAATTATTTCATATTTATCGTATCGTGTCCAGATTTTCGTTTACTGCGAAGAAAAATTATCTAGACCACATAAATATATTAAAATTTTCCCAAACTTTCTGTACAAAAAACCTTTCCTTTTCTTTCCGTCCAAAATTACGGTACACTACAGAACACCACATACATTACTCAGGAATATGAGTGACACGCCGCAGGGTAATTTCTTACTATTACTTAATTACTTGAAAATTTCTTTGTAATTTACCAGTATTCTGTGCTTTCCACTATATATGTATATGTATATATATAAAATAGGCAAAATTGCTTGTCGCTTGTGTACGACGTGGGCTACTAAGTAAAATGCCAGTTTTTGTTGAATGCACCATAATTTGTCAATTACAGTTACGTTAAAGATGGTTGACTCGAGAAACTGTCGCGTATTGGATAACAGTTTACGTGACACGTTTTAAAATGTGAGACTTTGTATATTGCGAGTGTATGTTGATCTACATATAGGTTAAAACAATTAAATTTTCTCAGAATAACCTACTGCTTGTAAAATATTTGCGAATGTAACATTAATGCGTGCCAAATCGCTAGTACCAAAACAGTACTTTGAATTTCGGAGATTGTTTCCAGAAATATATTGACATGATAGCGAATAAGGGCTGCGATTTCTAACCCGATTGCTGGGAGTTCGATCCTCCTCTGGGTAATATTATTTTGTTTTAAACTTACAAAGCATGAAATGTAAAATTTTATTTCATCTGCATTTATTTCACACTCGTAAAGAAATGTTTCACTTTAGTGCAAGTGCAATTTGCTTCTTTTAACACATTAGAGGATTAACTTTTTTTGCTGCGCCTTTTTTACGTCTACCAAATAATACGTACAAAAATTAGGAGAATGAATGTGCTGCGACTCGTAAAGTATGAAGTCGTTATAATGAGAAAGTGTTTTAATTACCATCTAAACAGAAGCTACGGCACAAAAACGGAAAAAAAGTTTCGAGTGTGTGGTGGGAAATACTGCGTTAAATGTTGTGTACGTATTTATGTTAGAATTTTGTCATACTTTTTTCAGATGTTATTAGGAGCGAACAATTTTATACACTAGACTTAATTAGTTAAGCACACATAAAAGGGAAACATCAGCTGTGCGTGCGTAAAATAGTTCCTTACCCTGCGTTAGTATCTGTTTATTTATATAAATTACGCTTACACATACTGAGTAAAACAACCTAACATCACTCCCTGCTGTTATTTATTGTTTCGTGCAGCATGGAGTGATAATTTATATATATATAAACGTATATATATAAACTCATACATACATAAAAACATACGTACATACACGCACACGTTCTTGCGCACACACCTAATCACAGATATGCTTGTGTGTGTGGATGTGTGCACCGTAATGCTACTGTAGTAAAACTCATACGAAAATCCTGACGTGCAAATATACGAGCCATGCATAAGGAAAAACATTGAAATAATATAACAAGCATGCGATCACAACAGCTGAACAGCCAAGATCGTATTCTATTGAATGTTTATCAAGTTAACTCAGAACGTGAGGTACAACAAACGTAGATGAAATAGATAATTACGTAGGTAAACATTTATGTTAAGTATAAATAATAATAAATCTTATGATAATACATGATCTTTTATTCAAACATGCAACGAAATTATTTCGTGCTTAAATGGCTGAAACTTGCAGTTTTATTTGGTTCAGATTTTTTATACAAAACATTTTGTTGTGATTTATAATTTCTGTAAGTAGCACATTATATGAATTATTGCGTTTTAGTAAGTTAGATTCTTATCGTTCAGCGAAAAAAAAAAGCAATTTTATGACAAGAAAATTCTGTTCTAGAGAAAATAAAAAAAGAACTCGCAATTACGTACAATCATGAAGTAGAACAATAATTAAGTGATTTGCTATGAATGCTCAATACAAAATAATTAATTAATTTGCATTCGTATAGATTACTATTCAACTCGTTTACGTTACTTACAAATTTGTCATCGTTCAAATAATAATGTAAATTTTTGCACAATAACGAATCAAAATAATAAATTTACTTTTTCGAGAACTCACGCATAGTAAAAGTATTTGTATCTCTTATTAGTTCAAAACAATTGATAACTCACAGTGATGTGATACGCTTAAATAAAAACTCTATCATCGAGAGGGAAATCATTAAAAAGCCGTAGAAATTTAAAAAAACTGTTGTATATTAATAGACAAGTGATATCATCTTATATTCATAATCTTTTACTTCTGTATTGAATTTAGCGTTTCTATAAAATAGACAGCGTTGACCGACAAGTGAGGAGAGGGAAAATTCGCCAGTTCAATGACCTGCATGTTATAATTCTTTATACTATTTATACTCAAGCCATAACCATTTGTCCATTAGCTGCTACTTACTGTAACATCAGACAATGAACAAGTAGACCGGTGTTGAGTATGCTGTACATAGTACGTTTGATTCTACCATGCATGTCATTGAACTATGCGTCGTTCGGGATAAAGTGAGCACTAAAACTTTAACCTTTGAAAAATATCGCTTGTCATTACTGCATATAATCCAACATTAGCTATAGTAGCCTTACTGCGTGTATGGGTAGTAGCGAAATTACGCAATATAGTTCCGTGTAGTTTCCAATTTAAATACAACAATACTGAAACAAATTCAACAAAATTCGACATAATTGTATTTTATTTAATTAAATAAACTGTTTTATTTAAATCAAACTTTATTGATTCCTACTGACTGCACAATTTATCTTACACGCGCATACATCAAGTGGCGTGGTCAGAGAGGTGAGACAAATCCCAGTGTTAGCCGTTACTTGCGGAAAGGCACGAATTGGCTGTAAATAGAACTTTAACAGGGATTTTTTGAGTGCTCACTTTGTCCTGAACCGCCTATAGCAATGGATTCCTTTCCCTAACTTAGGTAAATTACAAAATCAGCATAATTTCGATCACGTCATGTTATTATGCACGAACTACTACGCATAAAAAATTCCGTTCAACTGTGAAAGTATCAGAGTTAATTGTGATAATGTTAACCAATATTCTGTACGAATAGTATAATGTAATAAATGAGTAGCTGTCAAGCATCTATAAGTAGTGCTGCCTATCCTGGCCTCCAGGCAGTTTGGCATGACTTCAGTCGTATGTATGTACGTAATTTAAGACTACTGCAAAGTTGTTGGATTTAGTCTGCGGGTAGCCAACACTTAAGGGCGTTCAGAAAGGAAAATCATAAATTTGTATTTGTATAATATATTGTTAGTTTTGTAGACGATACTTTGACGTGCATTTTCCTCTTACAGCAAAAATTTAACTGAGCCAGTTTTTCCATTATGGCATTCCACAGTCAACAAACAAAATGTTTAAATTTTATTTTTTAGCGTTTTAAAAAAAAATCAATTTCATAGTAACATAAGCCCCTTTCACTGGTGATTTAATTTTTAACCAGAAATCCGATCTCTTACCGATACCAGCTCCACTAGCGGAGAAAATTGTCCCACGTCAATCTAATTACACTGGACCACCTAACCTGCAGTAAAATTAACCACAAGGGCTGGGGCATGAGTTTCAACTTTTTCGAATACAGATATTCGTATTTTTTTATAACATAAACGTGGGCGGATATCGTAAAACCGCTCTTTAACTTTGCTATAGCTGGTTTTAACTCCGCACTTTGAATTTGACGAAACAAAATACAGCACGGTGGTAAATTGCTTGTTTAATTAACACGGTTTTATTTTAATTGCTAAATTGGCACATATCGTATGGTTTGTATCCAAAATTCATATTATACAGTAACAAAGCAATTTTACGATATCGTATCTTGTCTGAGATAAAAATAATTCTCATGAAAGCCGAACAAGACGTACACTCATGTTTTTAACCGCGGAAAAGTCCGAACACATTTCTCGAATAACTTCGGCAAAGAGGAAAATGTGTTCAGATGAAAGATGAACTAGTTCGTAGAGAGAATTGGCCTTTGTGTAAGACCTAGTCTTTGGTGTGGAATTGCGGGACGTAATGTCAAATAAAACGTGTCGTATAGTACGCGTGTGTAAGTTGGCTTCCTGCACGTCCTCAGGTCGCTATGCGTCGCATTCATAAAAAGTAGGTCGGTTACGAGCTTTGTAAGAAACCAGCGAGAATTAAGGCTGCTCTGCATTGGAAATTTCTTAATTTTATAATTGTTTCAAACACTGCCCAACTCTTGCATTGTGCATTGATAGATATTTTCCGAAAGTTAAAATATTTTTCCGTCGCAATATTTTCTTCCAAGTGCATTTAAAAGTAGCGATTAGACTATTTCCGCTATTTACCCAAAGTTAAAATATTCAAACGATACGAACTAAATTATTTAGAATGAATGTAAACGTATTAAGCTGTATAATGGCATATTTGCTGCTTCACGTTAAAATTATATATAAAAAAAAACAGGTACTTAAAGACACATGCACAAATTTAGGGTACTTTCAAGATTGTTTTACTATGCCCAGAAACAATTTTAACGTAAAATTAGTATTGCAAGAATATACACGCGAGTATACCCATTTAAAGCCCTCCGTGTAAATCTTAAGTTAATTTTATTTTTACGCTGCTAAAATTGCGAAAAAAGTGTGTTTTGTGGTCCATTTCAAGTATAAAAATTTTTACACTGCATTTTTTTAAGTGTAGGAGTGTATAATGTTCCTTACTCTATAAGATTACGTCATAAAATGATAGGGTTACACCTTAATGTCTCGTTAAAGTGATTTGTGCCTAGATGCTACACAGTAACAAACTTCCTGAACAATATTGGAAGTTTTTCATCTATACAGACATGGCCGTCTTTAGTAGAAGGCAGGAGTCTTTAAGAGGGCGTGGTACACAATTCAAGGCTAGAAACATTAATCTATAACTGTAGGTTTCTTGGAGCCAATTTGCGAAAATTAAACAATAGCAATCCTGGACAATAGTTTTAGCCAACGTTTTAAACAAAATAGTTTTCAGTGTTACGAACTTCTGAGGTACAATCTCTGACGCCGGAACCTCGTGCATTTAACTGCGGCGCAAGAGGTCACGTGTAACAGATTAGTAATTCTGGATAAATAATTACTCCTAAAGTTGACAAATACCATTATCTAAGATCGTCATTGAGTATTTTATCCGTATTGGCTTCGTAAAAAGCATAGAAATAAATTGATGATTTCAGCGTTTGTTTATCTACCACACACCATTAATGTGGCAACACTGTATCGGGGGTCTGTTGCCTGTTACTTCTTGACTGCCATAGTCTCTGTAACGTGTCTAGATGCAGCTTTAGTGACGCGTACACGTCTACATAGACTAGGGCTACCAATGAGCGACCAGCAGTAGGCCTCCGATGCAGTGTTGCCACATTCAAGACTCTGACATTCTACTAAAAACGGCCGTGATACAGAGCATGGGGCACTTGCAATTTTTAAGTTTGTAAATAGAGCAAATGTTCAACGTTGTACCAGAGTACATTCCACTACTTTCGAAAATTTTAAGAAACGCTCCCACTGGTGCGTGGAAAGCAATTTTGTCATATATATTTCCAAAACACGCCTAAACTTCGGCGTGCTAAACATACAAATATTTTTTACAGTGTAGTCGTGATGCATGTGCTGTGTCGTTTTTGCCGCTTTCTCCATTCTAGGCCTCGAACAAAATACTTTCATCCAGGCGGGCGCCTTAAAAAGAGCATCTAAAACATCAATTTTTTACATTTTAAACCCTGAGAGAATAAGCTTCATAGCTGTAGTGGAGTGCCTGAGAAGTGCATACCATAACGTTCTTTGAGTGCAGACGTCAGGTTCAGCAGTTCACTAATATAGTTATATCTGCGGTATCTCTTCATTCCGCTCAGCGACCAATGCAGGCGGCGGTCTGTAAGGTGGTTGGTAGTCTGGAGATTTGAACAACGATTGAGAGCCGAATGCCAGTGAGCGATAATTGTGGCATTGGAACGTACGCAAAGTGCCTTATCGCCATTATGTACACGTGGCTGAACCGGTGTGCAGGTTTCATATCTGCGACTCGTCGGAACATGTCCTAAGACGGTGACACAGTCAAATCTATTTTAGAGCCATGTATCTGGTGAAAACTACTGTATTGACGATGTTGGGAGCTTATAAACAGTATTTACAACATACATGCTATTTTAAAATACTATTCCCCATCCGCCTAGAAAGTTTTTATTATATTTAAATATGTACCAAGCGAGGTGGCACAACAGTAAAATGGACACGTATTAGTGAGGACCCGAGTTCGATCTCCGGCTCCGGGCATCCTGATTTCTGTTTTCCATGGTATCCCTAAAATCGCTCCAGACGAATTATTGGATGGTTCCTTAATAAAGGCCATGGCCAATTCCTTTCCTAGTTCCTGTACTTGTAAACAGTTGTATGTCACCGTTCATAATCGCCTCGCTGTCGACGAGGCGTAAATACCAATAATATAAATAAAAATTATAAGTAAACACGACTAGGAAAAGTTTCATGAAAATCTCTTTCATCAAATACTTTAGAAATAGTTGAAACACTACGAAGCATCGCTTCAGCACGTCAACTGACAGCTGGTTAACGGGGTCGTTTATATATATATATATATATATATATATATATATATATTTTTTTTACTACGACGTTTCCAGTCTTATTTTGATGTTGGCTGCCTCAGGGAGACACCTGGGGCTGTTAGTTCGAGGTTGCGCCTGAGGTGGTTGGCCATTGCCTTCCACAGGGATGAGGCTGAAGTTACAAGCGCAACACCAATTTATAAAGGGCATGCATATTCAGAATAATTCCTTTTCTTCTAAATAATATCCTCGGTATAAACATCGCAACGTATAGAAAAATCTTTTCCAATTTTAGTGCCACACACGATTTACTCTTGGTACTCAAATCAAATACAACAGATTGCCGGAAGTTTGATTACGTATTGTGTACACTGATAGTCCTTCAGACTGGCAGACTCCTCTTATCACACATTGTAGGGCTAAAATAATTCAACCTATTTTATCCATTACCACACGAATAACTATAACGTTAGAGCAGTCGGACGACATCACTGAGCAAGTAGTAGTATTTTTTGTTGTTCTTGTCTACGACTGTTGGAAAACCTAAAATAGAACAATTCGGAAATGAGCACTCCACATTTTTATCTGACATTTACTATAAACTAAACTATCAGTTACGTTTATACTTTAGCAATTCAACTCTTATTTACAGTATATAGACGAGTATATAACGTTGACCACAGTGTGAGCGGGGAAAAAAATTGAATTTTTGGTATAAACAAATGACTGCAGAAAATGTGAGGAAATCATGTAGTACGCGTAGTACAGTCCTAAGGCATTGCTATTTAGTTACTGTATTGTATCGACTTGTAAAACATGATGTTAGATAATTATTTTATGGTCATATATTCCTTCATTGAAGTGCATAAAGAAATCTAATGTACTTTGCGCATTGATTAAAACAGACAGACTAACGCTGTGATCAAGTTAAGTTTTAATAAAATAATGCCGTCTGTAGAAATGTGTTCCACTTTATTTTTATATCATTTTTTATTTTGTATACATTTTTAAACAACCACTGCAGAGACTAATTTGCACCACATCAAACACGATTTAAGAAAACAAGTGTTGAACTGAAATATATATGTATGTTTATATATATATATATATATATATATATATATATATATATATATACATACATACATATACACATACATATATACATATATACACACATGCATACCACTTCTAACTTCTAATCCACCAACTAAATTGAGTGTTCACAATCTCTTAGAATTGCCTTGAATAGCGAAAATGTCTGTGTAAGTGAAGAGATTTAAGTCACAGTTTAACAGCGATGTCTTCAGCGCTGGTGAGATGTGACATGCGGGAAGTATGGAGCAACGTCGGAATAAACGGACAAAGGGAAGGGAAGATTCCCAGAAAACACGTCGACCCATGTTATCGTCCGGTATGAGTCCCACGTGCCTAAAACCGAGTCAAATGAAATTTATGTGTTGTTAATGCCTCATATCGGAAGTTTAAAAAAAGCAAACATTATGAATTTAATAATAAGACTGTTATGATAGCCCACATAGTCTCGGAAAGAAAATCTTTAAACTTAAAACCTGAAATAAATATTTTCTTTTACTTCTCCCCCATACCATTCATTTCGTCGAATGTAATTTGTTTTGTATTCAGCGTAGGCAATAGCGGTGTTCTATAAAGCATAAAATATAATTGACAAACGCCGCAGCATTCATGATCCAACTGTAGTAGACGGTAAATTTTATGCTGCGTGGACTTTTGTCCACTTTTACGGAAAGGAAAACATGATGACACCATTGTTTAAGATGTTTAAGCCATAAAAAGGATTTTGTGTTGAAAACTTACATATAGTACCACTTTTAAGGATTTATGAGTCTCTAAAATTATTACGTACTTTGTTGAAAATGCGTTCACTCTTCAGCATCAAGAACAGGTTACTTTACCCGATGACTTAAATAATTGGAACGTTTCCCACGAATGATTACTTAAGATGACTGCATAGATAGGCTGCGTTTGTGAGAGTGAGACACGAAATCAATGAAACGCTAAGGGTGTTGCTGACCGGCGTATTTGAAGGGGTATCGCCTCAACGGACAAGTCACTCAACTGGAATCCAGTTGTTTCTATTATTATTATTGTGTTGGAATAAGAGGTGACTACATATTTTGTTAGGAAGTATGTGTTGTAAAGTCCGAGTCATGTTCCTGTTGCTGTGTTTCTCAAATACGGGTGGTATTTTTCCTGATTTAACAGTCCGACAAAGTAGTTTCTACCCCTTTTGAAATTCTCGAAAATCGTAAATACATAAACGTGCAGAATTTCTTAACTTACGGCAACATAGTGTGAAGGATTTGTGTGTTAATTTTTGCAGATATACGAAGTTTGGAGCACGTTAAATTGTTTCGTTATAAAAGCATCAATCGCAACAACTCACCGCAAAGCATTTAAGACGCAGCTAGGCAGTCCCCTTAATAGAGGAAGTTCATGAAAATATTTCACCCACTCGAATGTTTTCTGTAGAATTGCATATTTCTCATGGCATGTACCAGCAGTTACAATAACGTTTTAGTATTTATTTTCACTGGGTTAGTTACAGGACATTTTAATTTACTGCAGGCACGAAAATTTTTAGACATGGTTATGTTTTTTTTATGTTGTTATAATGGGTTCTATCTAACTACGAACGTTTCAATTAATTGTGCTCTATGTAAGATTATATAGAGTCGTACGTTTTGAGGCGTATATTTAGACAGTAGCGTGCAAAAATGAGTCAACCCTCAAATCTATATGCAAATAACATTGAAGTATTTTGAATGCCCTTAAGCTGTTTATGTGTTTATGTGTTATGGTTTACTTAGAAATCTGTGGTATATTTTTATTAATGTGAGGTTGTCATACTTGTACGTTTGTCAGATTCCTCTAGACATGAATATTACTTTGTAGGATACAAATTCAAACATGGGTTTAATCTTTTTGGGTATCACTGTCCATTTATACATGTGTTTGTTTATGTGAATTTATTAAAAATACTAAGTTCTTACCTAACAGTCCTACGAAAGTAAGTTATTTGATACATTTAAACAAACGGTAGGGAGTTACTAAAATACTGACTTTCCTGATTAAAAAAAAAAACCTTTCATTTTAAAAGTAGACTTACAGGAGTGCGCAAAATTTTATTTCGCAATTTGTTTCCATACATAACTTGACAACATGCTTTCTAGTTACACTCTAAAATGTCTTACTTTTCCAGAACCTGAGTTAAGTTGCGGCAAAAAAAAAATTAGATTAAGTATGAACCACTGAATAGGAAATTTTGCGGCAAAGAATATATTAGGGTGTAGCTAGACACACTGGAAAATCGGGGGTAATGTTGCCGGTTTTCTAAACTTAAACGAACTGTGTATAGCCTTTAAGATAATTGTATCGCTATTGGCTATCTTTACTTGAAGCACTGTTTCTATCTTCAACCGGCGTGGCCAGAACTGTACAGTTTAAACATAGAAGCTGTGTGATTCTTCAGCAAACGCTTCACACGTGTCATAAATTGCACCATCCAATAATAGTCTCATAAAGATAATATAGTTTATTGAAGATTACGTTTACTTGAAATACTTTTGCTGTTTCCCATTGTCTCTATGCGTAGTATACAGTAATGACAAGAAAATGTCTGTATGTTTAATACTGTAATAGTAATCTTTATTGCAAATGTAGTTATAGTATTTATGGCAAAATTTCTGCTGAAAAAAATTATTTTCTTTGCTACAAAAAGGTAAATTACTCTTCTCGAAGAAAACTAAATAATGTAAACAATTCGTAACGTCAAAGTTATGTTTTTTTCTTCTCTGTGAGGCAATATTTCTTCAGCACTTCGAAGACATGTTTTACTTCGCTGAAATGAAAATATTTGTACTGTGCACATCCTAGCAGAGAGGCTCACGAGGACAAATCAACTCCAGCAAAGCAGTCACGTGACTGTCGGTCCCCCTCGTCAGGAAACGTTACGCTTGTGCGGCCAGACCGACCAGCTGTCCCACGTACAGCACGCTTCAAGAGCCACGCAACCTACTGCCGCTGCTTCCGAGCTTCTAAACCAATATCCGAGCGATGCTGTTTCGGATACTGTAGCTCGTAAGCCTGTATCCCAGGCCAACACAACCCGCCCTCCCCTCCTAGCAGGGTGATTCAGCCCCGGCGTGCAGCGGTAAAGGGATGAAAAAGGGGTAAAGGAAGGGGGTTGCGGGGTGGCTCAAAGGTTCGCTGCTCTTAACGAGCGACTCGGATAAATTGGGTATGCAAATGACGTGCCGTGGCGGTTGGGGGGAAGGGTGACGGTGGTGGGGGGTCTGAGGGGTGGTTTTGCGAGGGGTGACAAAGACGGAGACAGAGTGTTCTGGGAAGGGAGGGATAGAGAGGGGTGTGTAGTTTCGTATGCACAATGCGCACCCTCTCCGGAACACGTGTGCATATAAATTCTGTTCCGCATCATGTGTACAGGCTCCAGACACGGCGTCCCCCCCCCTCCTGTTCCATACCCATCACACCGACCCGGCCAGCCTCATCCCATGTACCACGTGGAACCCATTCGCGACCGCTTGGCCGGAGGCTGTCGGGTCTACCCTTCGTCAGCCCGCGGGAGGGGCGGAATTAGATCGGCAGGAGGGGTGGTTGAGAATAAGGGTAGGTGGAGCTCCCAGACGTCCTCTTTCGTCGACTAGCGCCCTCCGCCTGCTTTCTGATTCCCACGACGCCCTCCGGCCCGTTAATAATCACCTTGAAGCTGCCGTCAACCGCGCCTTACCGACACCCAGGGCGCTTTTATTTCATTATTGCCGGTTTTAAATTCCTGGCTCGCGGCGCGGGGGTGTGCATTGTCATGCGCTGCTGGCCGCAAGTCAAGGAAACGAAGATGAAATGGCTTCGCTTCATTGCTTTCCAACAGTAGATAAATTACCTTCGATATAGTGATGTGGTTTACCAAAGTTCATCCACTTTTACCAAAACACAGTAAAAAAAAAATGAATGTATGGATTTGTGAACATATACCACTGCTTACGATTTGTTGCTGAAAGCTTATTAAAAAAAAAAACATTATAATTTTACATTCATTTTTCCTTATTTTTGTTTATTTTTCATTTACATCTGAATGTTCTGTTGTAGTTTGACTGTACTCCCGGTTCGGAGTTTCTTGATAAATAAAAATAAAAAATCATAAAATATTATTATAATTGTATTTCCCATTAAGTCCGTCAGCTCTTTTCTTTACGATCAACTATCATCCGGTCTTTGTGGGCTGAATGTTTAATGTTTTACAGGTTTTAGCATCAAATAATTGGCAGCGTTTAGAGAGGACGGTTTATCGCGGTAAAACTTTACTGTTGGCTCGGTTTCAACGTACGTTGAGCATATCAAAAGATTACTGACTTTCACATGTACGAGCATCTGTTAGCCTATTTTATAGAGCTAATTATAATCCCGTTACTATAATATTTGATGCCTGTTATTGGTCTGCAGACAGAAATGTTGTGTCAGACGTATATCACCAAATCATATGAGTTACAATTAACTACAGCGTTTTCAAGGGTATGCTGGCACAAAACATTTTGGCTATACACCATCATCTCTAACAATGGCGTTGGTGCATAAACCCATACGTACGTGTTATCAGTTCTCATTGCAACAAACATTCAAACATCTCACAAGAAAAAAAAAAGGCTGCTAAATTTCTTGTAATTTAAATTGAAGAATTTTTCCATACCATATTTTATCATTGTCATACAAAGTTTACATTTTCCCTTTTCGTGTAATTTTCTCGCATATTTTAATGGGGCGCGAGTCATAAACACGTAGTAAATTTCTCCGCCGTATGCACGTTCACAACATTCATATATGCACTTGTAGTGCAGGTCCAAACAATCTCTTACAGTTCCTCCCGTCACGGCGAACCGGGTCGATTCCCGGTTTTCACTTATGGGAAAAGTGTCGGATATTGCCGTTAGCGGACGGTTTTTCTCGGGGATCTCCGTGTATTCCTTCGTTGCTTCATTCTCATCTCATATCCTACGCCTTCTCTGGGTAGACATGATAGAAAATCGCGTGATATTTAAATATCAACGTAGTCTCCAGTAAACACTGTAATCTTTATCATACTCTTTCAAAACTATGCAATATATAACTCGTGTCAACAGCAGTGGTAAAAATTACTCACATTCTGAGTTAAGGACGGTCAACACCAATTTCCAACGTTGTATTTTTATTCGTGTACCAGATATTTTCTTCTCATTTTAGACATAAACTGAGACAAAATTTTGCTCTTATGACTTTTGTATCTCCCACAGTTTTTGCGTAATGACTCGTAAACGTCAAAACTTGCAATTTTACCGCGTTTGCACGCCACTAAAACCAACTGACATATCAAACTGGAATTTTTTTTCTTTGTGTTTAAAAAAAAAATATTTCTTGAATTTTCAAAATTTAGTTAGAAATTTCAGCTTTTTTTTCAATACAATATATTTTATTTGTTGTTTTTATACAGGAGACGTAGTTTATAACATCGTTATTCGCTGTAATTTTTTCAGTTTCATATGTCAATTGATTTTAGTGGCGTGCAAGAAACCGGAAAATGCTAATTTGACGTTTACGAGTCATTACGTAAATACTATGAGAGATAAGAAAACCATACGAGCAAAATTAAGTCTCTATTTATGTCTAAAATAAGAAAAAATACCTGGTTCAAAAATAAAAATATGACTTTGATAACTTATGCACACCACGCTCTTAAAGCTAAACAATTATATCTGGAACTGTTGAGGAGAGATATATTGCTTCAAGTAAAATTATACGTCGATAATTAGTATCGATACAAATACTTTACTTTTATACACAACACATTGAAGCCTAGTAAATAATGAAATTGTCACGTAGATCTGCTGGCCGCACGTCAACTGAGCCTTGTACGCGTCCATGCTGACCTTGTCTGAGGAATGATGCACCATGTCGATTTTTAGTTAAATTATTTGTTGATTAGTTTCAGTCTTAAACTTTCAGAAAGCTGTACAAAATCCTGTACTGAATATTTGCGAAAATATTTTTGTATCAGTTCGCTTCATTTCTTACTACCCGTCTGACCAGTCTATACCTCTGAGAAGTGAGTGCGCTGTTGTATAGTGACAACGACTTGGGTAGTAGCGCGGGGGGTAACAAGCAGGCATGTAGTACAATCAGTGCACAAACACAATAGACTGCTGGCCCAGGCCAGGGCATAGCACAATACTGGGGGAAGGGGAAGGAGCCGCTAGTACCAGAGGAGAGAGAGAGAAAATAACTCACGGATACTAAATAAAAGTAATAAAGGAAAAGATTGTTGGCGTACCATTGCGTAAAACATTTAAAGGTTTCGTCTTTATGTATTCCCCAATGAAATATCTGCTCAATTTTAGTTCTGTTATGTTACAACGCCACTGATAATGAAACTTTCACTTTAAATGTGGGATCAATGCAATCACAGCAGTTGTTGCACACACACGCCCGCGCAACACACCGATACCATGCGTAGGTGGCAGTGTGTGGTTGTGCGGACTATACACTGCTACCTGCCGGACACAACTGCGTCATACCAACACTGTGTTTCCTCTACCTGCCGCCGGTAACAACTCATCAGTTTGTAAATTTGCCAAACGTGCGTATAGGAGCGTTAAGAAAGTAGGTGTGGCATAATTGTTTTCCAGACATTCATGGCAGAACACCTAAACTTTTTATAAAACAATCAAATGTATACTGTATTTACCAGACTTGTATTGTAACAACTGAAAAAGTTTGCATATTTACAAGACGGAAGTACGGTAACTGTCGCTTGCTGCGTTTACGTTAATTACTTCCTAAACGTTTTAGAAATATTTTTATAGTGTACTTTACTGTTATTGGCTGTGTGTCTTTGAGCAGCGGCATCGCTTATTTGATTGTGCTAATCACAACTCGGTTACTGAGACACTACCCGTCAGTCATTTGCAGATAGAATCCCAAGACGCGAGAGATCCTATACATCCAACCACTTACTAGGTAGAAGAACAGCAAATGCGCATGTAAAACGTTGAAACAAGTTGATGTAAAAATCTTTTCGCGGTAATTCGGGGTCTCTACCTATAAATAAATAGTTGTCATTGTATTCTATTACATCAGGGGATGACTTCGAAAAACATCTGGTATGATACGTTCATAACAACATTCATTGTTACCAAATACTCTTCAGTCTACACTTACACGTTTTAGCTGACAAATATACTTTCCCAAAATTATTTACATTTATAATAGTTTTAAGTATCGAATCATGCATTCGTAAATTTCACTGTAATTAAATTCATATTCATATATTTTTAAAAATTAAATAATTTTTGTGATTAATTAATTTTGTGTAAATATAGTGAGTATATGCCTCTTTAAATTAAATCAAGCACACGTTGTACCCACACACATATATAAATAGAAATATTTTATGTATGTGCCGGTAACAGTCGGCTCCAAACGTCGGACTTCCTGAAGTTATATCAGATATTTGATATTTCCTGTTAATATTTAACATTAAATAAAGGACGAGCATAGAAATTAGTATGACGTAGTGCTGATAGGGCGAGGTAATTTTTATTTACCTAACAAGTGCGGTTCGCATGAAGCAGGTACTTATTTTTAAAGATCGATAAAGCTTAGAAATAAGCCAAAATATCTTTGAAATAGTTCCAAACAGAGTGACTAAGTGCTGATATCATTAATTAATAACATCGCCTAATCATATCGTGGATACGTTGCTATTAATTTTAAAACTGTGTGTTTTTCACTTTAATTCGGTGACTGTTATACGCAGATGTATGAAACAGTTAAGCTGGCTGAAAATCGTCATCAGAACCAAAATTTTATCAGTTGTTTCGAAAAAATAATCAATGTGTGCATTCATAGGTTGCTCTGCAGGATTCCAATTAAGAGCAGAGTTACGCTAAACATTACTCACGATTGTACTCGTGGCTTTCTTTGTTAACGGTACCTCTTAGCATGAAGCCATCCCGGCGCCCGGCCCCCAAGGGCGAGAAGAGTGATCACGCTCTGCCTCGCAATGGACTTTAGCTAACAGTCAGTTTGAACCGCCGAACTCTTAGACGGAACACTAACCTGCGCCTACATCCACCTTCCAAAGGAGTAACAGTGGCTAGCGAGAGAGCCTAGGGCCACCCATCCCAGGATCTCGCCCACAATTCTGTCTCCACCGACTGAGATCCTCAGCTCAGCCGCCTCTTTGTTTGATTCGGGGCCTATCTAACCGCTAACAGACTGTCCAGGTCTGATACCGGGCACTTTTACAGCCTACTCATCGGCCTTTCTCAGAGGAAGGATCCTCTCCAGATCTGCCCAGCATCCAGGCAACCACCACCACTACGAGACCAACCCAGACCAGGCACGAGAGAAAACCTCATCGTGGTGCTATCTGGTTGCCCGTAGTACTACCTAATTTTCATGGCATTTGTGGGTTTTCCAGCCTGATCGTCTAGGTACTACAAGAACGCACAGGGTGCTTCTTTTGGCAGAACACCCACCGGGGGAGGGGGGCCACCCTTACAGCCACACGGCTCGGTCGTGCGTCTTGTTTCTGCAGACCGCATCAGGTTCGTCCATTACCATTACCCGTCGTCTCCCACGTAGAGATCTGGGCTTTTGGGCCCCAACAGTCTGAGCGCTAGGTAGCCTAACGCCCCGCCTATTGGTTTCTCTTTGTTGCCATCTATCGAAGAATCCATCAAGGCAGATACCCCTTTCCCAGCTCTGAGGAGCCGTGACGCATAAGGCCCGCACGCCAGAGCCTACATTGGTTCTAAACTCCAGTGGTGTCACAAGGAGGCTGCAGGTTGACTTGGGTGTGAGAGGTTTTTGTACTGAGGGGTCACGGAAGCGTAAAGCTAGCACGAGAGGCCGAGGAACCCATCCCGTTGTAGTGCCCACCAATACTCACGAGCCCCGGAGCAACGTCAACACCCCTGATAGTGTGTTCGTGATTACTCCCTTCGGATACTAGAGCATAGCACCGCTCCGACACCTCAAACAGGGAGATGCACTATTCGCACTCGGATTACTCCAAGGTGAGAACACACCTTAACCACCAAAGCAGAGTTACGATAGAAAAAGTTCTTTAGGCTCTGAGCTGAAGCAATTTTGACCAATCTGGTGATTCAGAACGTAATGAAATTATTGATGAAGGCCGCCACCTATCTTGAGCGGTTTTGTGTATCACAGGCTCAGAAGTGACGGAGCTATAAGGGCGACCTTGAAGTGCGTATTAAATGCCGCATAACCTCAATGAGTCAAGCGTTAAAGTAGCGTGCACGATTTTCGCTGATCAATTTATATTATAGAACTTAAGTGGTGACCACTTAGTTTTTCGGTGGAAAATCTTTAGTAAAATTCAGTGTACGCTTCTATAGACTCTTCAGATTAAAGTGAGCACCGCTTAAATCTTTCTTTCGGTTATTTTGCATTCGTCTTTGATATTTTCAGTATGAAAACTATTATGAAACAAAAAAACAGCGTACACGATTCACTACACTGAAGACTTATCATCTTTAGCCCCAATAAAATAAAGTTCTCAGTTATTTACAATGTTGGGGAGTGCTCGGTTTAAACTAAACAGCCTATATCTGAGTTGGATATCAAAGATGTGTATACTGCAAGGAGATGTCAAACAAAGTTGATAAAAACAGGCTAATCTCAACTTCTCGCTAGGACCGCTAGCAAAACTTTTTCCCCCCAATAATCAGACAGAGTGTTGGGTATTGGAATACAAGGTATTTGCTAGTGCCTAGAGGCCAGGGAGATGCGCGATGCTCGTGTTGTCTCGTCCTTACCGCTTCCTCACTTCTAGGCCCTGGAACGCCCAAAATATTTTCACCAAGGCGGTCACCTTAAAGAAAACTATCTAAACATTCTTATTTGTGCAGTGTGATAAAATTTAAATACGTAGACTAGTTGTTCACGTCTTTTACTGAATTTGAAGAAGCCAAATCAGTGTAATTCCTTTTAACATTTTTCATATTTTCTACGGCCTTCTTGCTTGTACACCCAGCAGCATAGCTGTCACCGCTGATGACTGCTTCATTCCAACCCAATCTCAGGTAAGGATTTTTCCCTCTTGAAAAGAGCAATCTACGGACGCACTGAAGCTTTTGTCGTTTCCCCATGTCCTGCAAGCGACTGCGGTCAGGCTGGTCTGATAACCCTGGTAATGTGTTTGTGGGAGGGTGGTGGGGAGGCGATCTGCTCTCAGGTCAAACAAGAGGGGTCATTCCACCTCCCTTCCCCCACCACCATCTCGATCACAGCACCCACGCGCGGCTGTTCGGAGATAGCAGAGCGTCACAATGCACACCTCCTCACCCCCTCAACAGTATTTGAACATGATCCCCTCGGCTGGGGTCGCCCACAAACAAAGGAGACTCGCCGAGACAAAGGGCAGGACATGGAGCTTCCCCATCTCTAGGGTACGCACTTCCGTCGTCAGCCCAAGGTATGGCTTGGAAAGGGGGGGGGAGGGAAGCCGTGTTCCCGTCGTCGACAGGTCCAACTACTTACTCCTCGTCAGTCAACCCGAGGTGTCTGATAGGCAGGGCTAGGAAAAATTCGCGAGTCCAATGACCTGCATGCCAGAGTCCAATGTCCTATGCATACTCAAGTCCCGTGTGTTCGTTCATTGTCTGCTGTCTGAATGAGTAGCAGGTAATGGGCAAATGGTAGGGCTTCGATACACACAGGATAATGGACTCTAGCATGTTGGGCGTTGAACTCGCGAAATATTCCTAGCCCTAATGATAGGTAGATGCCGGAAAATTTCACGAATTCATTTGAAAAAACGTCAGATTCCAAACTCCTGTACACTTTAATTACTTTCGCGAGTGGGTCATTGTTGGACACCTGAAAATTGAGCGTTTTGTTTCAGGCGCAAGCTAGTGTTCTAGCAACTATAGCTCTGTATCACGTTCACAATTGGCCGTTGACTTTCTCGTCATTTACTGGAGGTAGCTGAGCCAATAATAAAACTGTAGCTGAATACAGGCTCATTTCACAGTGTCAGGGAGCAGCTAATAAACAGCTGTGTTCTACTTGGGTTCAACATATGTTCTTGGAGGCTAGTTTACAGGTCAGTGAACCCGCGAATTTTTCCGGCCTCTAGTCGTTGTTATGGAATGCTTCGTTGAAGACTGTAAACCAATAACAGACGTACATGAACAGACTCACTGCCAACTGTGTTACCTTGTCACATGTAGAACTGGCCACTCACTGGTGCATCAGCCAATAAAGTGTATACAGGACTGTGGACACCAGCCAGCAGGTCGTTGAACCCGGCAAATTTCCGTCTCTCTACTGACAGTGAAGTGCAAAATTAGTTGTATTATTTAGCGACACACTAGAGTCCACTTCCCTGTAGTTTAGGATAGGGCGAGAAAAGCCAATTTCGGATTTTAAAATTCTAATAGCGAGGAAATTTTGCACTTTTGTATCCTGATTTCGGGAAAAATAATAAATAAAATTATTGTTGTCGTCTTCAGTTCGCGCATTAAGCCTAAAGTTGAAGAAAAAGAACAAAAACCTTTTTCAAAATAATTTTTCCAGTTTTTAATATTAAGTCTACGATTGTCTTAGAGGATGTAAATATGTTAGGGTAACCAAAAAATAATGAGAAATATCGGGAAAATTTTCTCGACCTAAGTTTTTAGTTCTCGCATGGGCTCATACATACATACACACACACACACACACACACACACATATATATATATATATATATATATATATATATATATATATATATATATATATATATATATAGAGAGAGAGAGAGAGAGAGAGAGAGAGAGAGACCGGAAAAATTTGCAGGTTCACTGACCTGTAGACTAGCCTCGAAGAATGTTTGTGAAATCGTGCAGACAACAGCTGTCTATTAACTGCTCGCTGACCGTGAAATTGTCATGTAGCCTATTCAGTTACAATTTTATTATTGGCTCTGCTATAGTGCGGAGCTCAGGAGATGGCAAGGCTCAGGTATGCAGCTGGTGGTGCGGACAAGCGGAGCGCTATCTGGCCCCCACCACCACCCTGCCGTTCTGCCTTGCCTTCTCCTCAGCTATAGCTACTACCAGGAAGTGTTGAGTAAGTCATCGGTCAGTTGTGAACGTGATGCAGGTCTGCTAGTTGCTGGAATTACAGCTGGCGCTTAAAATAAAACGCGAATTTTTCAAGTCTATTTACCTCTCTCTCTCTCTCTCTCTCTCTCTCTCTCTCTCTATATATATATATATATATATATATATATATATATGTGTGTGTGTGTGTGTTTGTGTGTTGGCGCGCAGGCCCATTATGTATGTGTATCACAAGAAACGAAACACGTTTCACTAGCAACTTTTAATGAGGTAAATGATTTAGCTGGCTGTAGTTGTCACACGGCATTTCACACCTTTTACGTCTTAATTTAAGTGTCCTTAGTAATCTTATCAATTTTGTCAGTTTTTTTTCCTTGCTGTTATTTATTTGGACATTTAATATTTTATTTTATTATTATTTTCGGTGATTTGATACAGTTTCTCTAGTTTTTTCTTTTTATTATGTTTTATTATTTATGTACGTGTTGACTAAAGCAACTTCTGCTTGTTTTTCTGAGACTACATAGCACTGCTATGGCGAATGCTCACACAACTATTTTACTACA
Source organism: Medauroidea extradentata (assembly GCA_003012365.1). Lineage (NCBI taxonomy): Eukaryota > Metazoa > Arthropoda > Insecta > Phasmatodea > Phasmatidae > Medauroidea > Medauroidea extradentata. The sequence continues at coordinate 41,541 of PNEQ01060200.1, read as the reverse complement.
TATTTTGTTACGTAATGTTTTATGTCGCAGAAGGTCAAGTATAACTGCAGGCGGTCAGAATTATACAGTCTTAATGAAAGCGCCTTATTCCAACGACTATGGAAGATTTACTGGCAGCTGAACCTTTGTTGTCCACAGTGACGCAACCAGAATTTTTCCAGGTGTGGATAGGTGGTGAAAGTTGTGTTGCAATGCACTATGCACATATCCCTACATACCTACACACAGAGACAGAATAATAGTTTATTTCGTTTGCTTGTAATTCATTCATTTCATAGCTACTAACAGATGGTTTCTAAATTTTATTGACATTTTGGGTAGTTCGGTGGAGGGGGATATGTATCCCGACATCCTCTCACCTCTCCTCCTGGATCCGGCCCTGAAGTGACCACTTTGAAACAAGCGGCACTTGCAGAACAGCGAGTCATTGGCTGTAGAAGCAAGTAGCAAATGTCTGTACAGTTAGTTCTAGAAAGCTGCAACTCTATGTCATTCGTAGAGCCCACGATTTTTGGTGAAAAGAATTCTGCAACAATTTGTTTCAATGCCTCAGGTGCATATCTGCAGCTATGCTTCTTGAGTATTGGCAGAATGTAAGCGTGGCTCATTTGACTAGTGCCAGCAGGGACAAAGTTACTGCGACACCACACGTCTGTGATTTGCGGGTAAAACCCCGAGACGCTGAGAATTTACAACAGCCAATCGCTGACCATGAAGCAGAGCTGCATATGTGCACATGAGGCATTGAAACAAATTGTTGCAGAATTCTTTTCACCAAAAATCGTGGGCTCTAGTCATTCGGGATAAAGTGAGCACTAAAAATTTAACCTCTGAAAAATATCACTAGCCGTTACTGCATATAATTCAGTATTAACTAAAGTTACCTTACTTGTATGGTTGGCAGAAAAATAACGCAATATAGTTCCGAAATCATCATAATTATTTTTCGGAATTAATAAACTTTTTTATTTAACTGTATCGATTCATACCGACTACATAATTTATCTTACACGCTCAAACATCAAGTGATGTGTCGAGAGAGGTTAGACATTTCCCGTCGTTAGCCGTTACGCGCGGAAAGATACGAATTGGCTGAAAATAGAACTTTAGCAGGGCTTTTATGAGTTCTCAATATATTCCGAACCCCCTGGAATCTAACCAGGTTGCCTTGGTAACTCGCGAGTAGGAAAGCTGTTGTGTGTGAAGTGAACTTGCCCGCACACTTAGACGAGCTGATCCATCGAGTGAGTAAAATGAACAATGCCATCCGTCAATCAGGGCAGCTAAGCTAGACTGACGCTGACTGAACCAACAAGAAAATAATAAGGCAACTGTACGTTCAGGATAAATGCGGAGCCAATCAACTCGCATTAGAACTTGGTAACATATTATTAGGCCTACTTCTATTTCGTGAGCTATACTGCTTCACTGCGCTTTAAGGGTGCTTGTCTAAAATATTTGTCAGTTCATACTTGTAAGAAATAGTTCTTGTTTTCAAATCATGATGCACTGGTATTGTTTTCTTCGCATGATTATTTTCTTAAACAATTTTCATTTGATGGCATACCAAAACCCTAAATTTTGCACGTTACGAAGACGTACAAAAAACAGATTCACTTCATCAAACAAAGAATTTCACACAGCATTTACGAAGACATAAACTACTCTAATAAGTGAACATGTTAAAACATTTGCCCAGCCAAGGATGAATAGCGACATGTTAAAATACGGGGATTTGCTGACTTTTAAGATAACCTCCAATAATGTATATTGTCTAAAGCAGACATCTGCTTCTTATTAAATATAGGAAATGTTCCTGCGTTTACTGATTTGTATGTTTGTCTTCAAGATTGTGTGTAGTATCAAGTGTCAAATATACATAGATCTAGTGGTTTTTTGTTAAAAGAATTAAGCAACGCTTTGTTTCAATGCCTCATGTGCACATCTGTAGCTGTGGTCATTGTCAGTGATTGGCTGTTTGAACTCTTAACGTGTTGGGGTTCTACCCGCAAATCACAGACGTGTGGTGTCGCAGTAACTGTATTCTTATTGGTATAGCCGAATGAACTACTCCTCTTCGCACATACCCTCTGCCAATAGCCACGAAGCACTGAAGCAAAATGTTGCATATATTATTTTCAACAAAATTCACCACCTCTAAATATGCAGTAACGAAGGGTGGTAAGCAGAAAGCGATCATTCCACATTTGTTAAAGTACAACATAAGAATTGTTACCTAAACATGTTTTATTACTTTGTTTATTAATACATATAATTTTCAAGTGCCCTCCCTCTGTTTGACTTTGGTTGCTTAGCTACAGAAGCTTTACTGTATAATAATTTGTGAACTTGTTTTTTGTCTCTCATTCAGCGTATTAACTACTCGCTAACACATGCTTGGACCTGCATTTAGAACCGTCAAATGTGGATACTTTAAATCCTGGGGTAACACTGGCCGACTTAAGATAATTGTTTTGGGACCATTTAATGAATTTAGTAAAGAAATAAATACGTGAAAATTTGGGTTTTTAAACCTTTAAGTTTGATCCAAGTAGCACCAAATTTAATATTTTGATTCTGTCAACGTTACCCATGCAGTTAAAGTATTCAAACTGGACAGTATCTTCTTTGTCACTGGATCAGTGCATTCCAGTTTGAGTCAAATAAGTCGAGGACCAATTGCTAAAATATTACGAACACGCAGTAGTTATATTTCTAACTTGTACCAAAAACAAAACGCGTTTTTATTGCTTATTTATTATTTTCTCGGTGCCTTCTTAGAGGTGTCAGAGAAAGCTATGTTAAATTGTAAATTTTACACAAACCATGTTGCTGTTTGAATTCTAGCTCATGTCGGAAAGAAAACACCAATTTTCAGGTCCGTGAGTATGAAAAAAAGTGGCGTCAGACATCAAAGAGTGTTCGAGTTCGGAAAAAAATTACAATTTTATATTTGTGTGAAATAGTGTTAGTTCTACATACGTTACTTCTGAGCACATATTCCTCTTACAAAAAATAATTAACACAGTCAGTTTTTCCATAACGGCACTTCAAAGCCTAAATTTGCATATTTTTACTACATACAAAACTTGAAAACCAATAAACATTATAAAATGAAATAATTCAAAGTATAACTACATGCTCCTAGCTACTGCTTGAAGTACATAAATACCCATTACAATATATTTTTGTATTTAAAACAATTTTAAAAAATTTGCAAATTTTTGTTTTCTTTTAGCAATTTATTTTCAATACAAAAATATTTTGTGATGGGTATTATATGATTCCAGCCGTAGAGCATGACATTAAGTTTCGATATTATATTTTTCCATGTCGTTATGTTCACTGTATTTAAATTGTTTTATGAAGTAAATATATGCAAATTTTAACTTTGAAATGTAATTATTCGATAATTGGCTGAGCTATTTTTTTTGTAAGAGGAGAATGTATTCGCAAGTAACGTCTACAAAACTTACCTGATTGTATAGAAATATAAAATTATGATTATATCCACTTGAACGCCCTTTAGGCTACATATTGCATCGAAGAGTAGTAAGGTGCCCGTGGTGGTCGAGGGGTCAGACCTCTCGCCTCCCACCTGCACTATCAGGATTCGATCCCCGGCGGGTCCGTCCGGAACATTGTGGCAGACACTGCCGTTGGCCGAAGGGTTTTCTCGGGAACTCCTGTTTCCTCCCTCTCTCATCCATTCTTCAGGCATGTCTAGTCGAGCAGCCGGCACAACCTTCACCCCGGCCTTCTCTCACACACAATGTGACCCTGTCCGAAGGCGGGAACACGTCGTGAATTTTCATTGAAGAGAGCAAACAGTATGATTTTCTCGTGATTTATCGGTGCCCCTTCTCTTAATAAGGGACGTGTCCCGGGACCTCGTAGGCACAAAGTGATAACCTCGTCATTTCACAGCATTCATAGCGTGTGTGGACGAGTGGAGCTTTTTATGAACCAAAACGTTTTTTGGAACATACGTTATTGCGGGGAAATGTTGAGGTATAGCAGAAAACCCCACAATAAAGCCAAAAACAAGGGAAGAAAATTCAGTTAGCTGTAGTCAAAATACATAAAAAGACAGATAATTCCCGAATGTAATGTAGTCATATCCCAGAAGACGACACAATAAGAAACAATAGATTGTGACGTCTTCTGGGATATAATTACATTCCTTTCAGGAATAAATGTGTAAGTTTTATTTCTATTGACTACAGCTTACTGGCTTCTCTTCCTTTGTTTGATGTTTTTGACTTTATTGTGGGTGTTTCTGCAATACAGCAACATTCACCTGTAACGGCGTATGTCTGGAAAAACTGTTACGTTTTTAATTCGAACCCATTGCAAGAATCGTTCAAGGATCACGTGTTGATCTTTTTGTTGAAATACTGTGTACTCGGACGTTGCCTTGTGAGGGCTTATTCACGAGAACTCAGGAAATGAATGACATCAGTCACTTCCATACATGGACCTGAATCTAATTCAGACTTTCACCATGCTGATAAGAATTGCATTGACTTTTCCTATGACCTTGGCGTAATTTTTCTTGTACTTTGCGATCATCTACGGCGGTGCGGAAATGAATTTTATTACAATACGATGTCTTTAGATCATTCCATTCCATTACATGTCTATGACTTTTTTTTTGCTGTACAAGAGCTATTACGTATGTTATGAGTTTTTTGTACTTTTTGTTCAAATTAGTAACAATTATTTTGTTTCATCATAATGTTAACAAAAAGAGGCGTTGTTCAATATTTCCTTGTTATATATTAATTCGCTATAGGAATTTTGTTTGAAACAGTGCTAAATTTTGTTTGTAGTGAACTGACACTAACCGGGTCAGGTGGTGGGACGGAGGCGGGAAATGAAATAATCTAGCATGGTCTTTAAAGGAACTCACAAAACTGTCTACATATTTTAGTATATTTCAGTTTCAAAAGACAATTACACAATATTTTCTTTCGTTGCTCTTCATCAGTTCGACTTAATATGGCCAGGTAGTGTTATTTTAGAATAGGACACACTGACATCAAGTTCTAACAAAAATCCACCCAAGCTCTGTCCTCTGCGCTAAGAAGAGAAATTCAAGACTTCGTGACAGCTTCTCCCTTTATCTGCCCTCGTAACTTAAGACCTTACACCTTAGCGTCGAGGCCGTTTCTCTCACGAGGAATCGCGAAAAGATGCACTCGAGACCCGGCTGAATAATTTCCTCGTTGTCTTGCCGGCTGCATAAACTGCAGGAGGGCAACACATTGCGAGTGCTTTTAACCGCATTCCCCATCCCTTCACCATTCGTGGCTGGCAGGCGGCTAATTTACTGTTCGTATTGCACGGGAACTTCCATTTTTATTAGTTGTCCCGGAGGGAATTTCTGCTCTGAAAGTGGGTCCTGTCCGACATGTTAAATATGCCCGCGTATGCGTCCGAAGTTACGTAAGTAACACTAGCTTTCCCTCACTATCTCCCTTGCCTCACAAAGTACATTCTCTGGCGTAGGGGTTATTTCCCACGGCACAGAGTGAGCGCTTTCGTAATCGACTCCGTACTACGCTAAATAATTTAATGGGGCAGCCGCCACAAATGCAGTGTGCATTATTAACACATGAAAAAAGAATCGACAAAAAACATTAAATGAGCAGGTTTATCCTAGGCCGAGTATCCCCTTCCATACTTCATAAGTCGTAACACAGTAAAGGATACTTCGGCCTGGCATAAGATAAATAATTAGGTAAAAGAGAAGCACACTTCATACATCCTGAGAACGAAGCATCGAATTATTACATTACAATTTACAGATATTTGTGTGTACACGTTTATGAGGGTAAAAAAAAAACTTAAACTAAGAGACCTTTCGGCATAGCACGGTACTCAAATACAAACACTTATTTTACTGTCATACTTCTGTAAGTCGTTTCTCTGGCTTGCGGTGAAAACACTCGATGTCTAAGTAAGGTCAGGTAAATACGGCTGGAATCATGACAATGTAATTTTATTGATTGATCTTCGGTAACGCCCGCAAGGTACTTAGTACCTCGGTGACTGCCTGTAATAGAAATATTCAAATGTTTGTTACGCGGGTCTCTGAATTCTCTAGCGGCGGCGCGAGGTTAATTACACGGTCCCAGACAGCCTCCGTCGTGCGGTTAGCTGCTGGACCCACAACTTCGAGTTGTGCAAAAATACCGCGGCTTTAATTCACTCCTGTGATCGCGGGCCACGCGATCTCATGTCCGTCTCCCTCGGAGAACACCTCACGAGTCTCTAAAATCTACAAAAATGGAGGCTTCTACCGAAAACGGCCTCAAAACACATAAGCAATAGCAGCTCGTCTCCAAGGACAGTAGGGTATCTCTGTATAGCAATTACTCCCGAACTATTTATTTAATTGAATTTGAAGTTTTACTATGTTTACGTTGTCTACATTAAACATCATTTAATCGAAACACATTGTTTATTTAATTATTATTTACAATTTTTGTAAGGTAATACATAGTAGGCGCCCTCTGTAAGCTCCGCCTTCTGGTCGGCATCTTTCTCTTCATCTTCCATACCTTGACTGGCTCCCTCCTGGGCCTACCATAAAACCATCACTGAATGGATATAATTTATACTCTCATTTTCCAATTTACAGTTCTCGAAATTACAATTGTACAATCACATTTAACAGTTATATATTTTCGTACTCAACAAAAAGAAACTTGAATTACACTTCTAAGACGATTTTTAACATATTACACTTCTTGTATGGAATTGTTTTGCGAGGTTATCTAATATTAAAAGATTAACACAAACCATTCTAATAATTTATTGACTTAAGAGTTTAAAGAAGTATTTGTTGATCACAATCAGCACAAAAATTTTTGAAAAACTTAGGTTGATCTGGGCACTAACTTTAATCGGCAGAGCAATGGCCGTGTTATGGTCGGGTATTCAAAGAAAATGACGGTCCACAAGGACATATGAAATAAACATGTTTATACTCGTGTCCCATGCGACTTCCAGGGGTTTATTGGTTTAAAAAATTTTAGTTCCCATGAGTGTAGTTATATTTAATCAGACGCAAATGATTGTGTAAACTTCAATGGGGTATTTTAGAAAACGGTTTCTTTGTGGAAACCGGGGTAATACAACTCCAAGCTTAGCCCATCTCCGGGCTCTCAGAATTTACAGCAAACAGGTATTTTGGTGAAGAGTGAGGTACTTCTTAAGTTTAAAAATTTACAAAACATGAAGGCAAAACAGTTCTGAATAATTCGACTGGTTTTTAGCATAATTTGTTTCACTGCAAGATTAAAAAAAAAAAAAAAAAAAAGGGGTTTGAGTGAAATTTTTGCTATTATTTTTGTGAAGGCAGAAGTTGTTTAGCGCCAATTTGAAATATCAAAATTTTTTTATTGGCTGTTTAGAGAATGATAGTTCGCTTCCGCTCCGTTGCCACATTGTGTGAAAATACATTTCATATCCTTGATTTACACAGGCGGATAACTCGCATAAGTTACATAACTTATAATTTTAATCTCATTCTAATTTTCTTCGTAGATATATATTCCGAAGAAAAAATTCTTCTGAGTTTCCTAACATATTGCTTTTAAATAAATAATGATTGTTGATAGTAAAACGTTAGTTGAGGTAGGTTTTCAGTTTGTCCGTTAAGTAAGCAAAGTAGATAAATGTTTTAATGGAAATATAATTTAAATTATATTCCTGTACTTAAATTAATAACTACTTGATCGGTCACTGTTCAGACGCAGTTCAGAGTTCCGCTGTGTAGAATTAAGAACTTTTCGTTTGATGTATTATAAAGCTCTAATATTAAAGTTGAAGTCGATTTTTGGAGTATCTTTCTGTCCCTATGATTACTTTACGAACAATTTGAAAACCTACGTATGATTTACGTTGCTTATTATAAGCTGTAACCAATCAAAATTGCCACTCTTCAACCTGATTCATTCAGTATCGAATTCATTAAGGTAGCTTTGAATCTGCTCCCCGAAAAAATTTAACTGATTACATTTGGTCTTCCTGCAGTAACTCATATTTCCATAACTAATTTCTAGAACTTATTTTGTTTAATGTTTTCTACTTTCTTCGGGTATCACATGATACAATAGGGTCTCATTTCTGAAGTTTTCCTAGCCTAGTGATTTCACATTAACTCAGTTCATATTTAAGGCCATATATTTTACGATCTTTTAATTTTGTTATCTGAAAGCGATTATGAACAGATATACCACATTGTTGTTATACTGAAAGTTCAGAAATGTGTGTTACAAACTTTTTGAGATGATTCCTAGTATAAAATGAGGTACAGTTATTCAGTGAAAGATTTTGGCTGGCGAAAGTTTCAAGGGAGAAATTCATGATTGAAAATTGACATTGAAAAACAACATTAAAAGTAACAAAAAATAAGGAGGACTAAATAATAAACTAGCAAATGGGGTTTAGTTAAAAATAAGATCTGCAATACGTAAAAATATGGTTTCGAATAAATTTCACCTTCAGTATATAGGCCTAATACGGTTTCTCAAGTTGCTTTTCGCATATAAATTGTTAGCATTGAATTTTATTTTGGCTACTGAACGTCACAGTTTGTAGCGCTGGGCCTCACTGAACAAAACAGGTTGCCTTGTCGTAACATTCTCAAATGTAACATTTTCGAGAAAATGTACGTATAGAATGTGGAGCCTTACAGATAGACAACACGCGATACACAGGAGCTGTAACTAAAACTGTAAACCATTTTATTAACATCTGCAGACCCAGTTATTGTTAAAACGCATCACTAATGTCACTATTTGTTGCTCCTTACCATCGTATACTTTAACAAATGAGGGGCTTAGATTTATAGTGGTATAAGCCAATTGAAATGGTTTCCTCTTAAAAAATAATTTTGTAATGACATGAAAAATTGCAGTACATTCTTGCAATACTCAAATGCAACGCAGCGCTTCAGTTAAGAGTGAAATATTTGTTACAGAATTTTCTTTGGAAAACGTGTATAATATGAATAAAAACGACGCTACTAAATAATTGTGAGTTACACTGTTATGAATCTCAGCCCCTCAAATGTGTGTTTTCAGTGTAAGTTTTATATTATGAATTTCTCCGTTAATATTTGCTCCAACCAAAAATCTGAACTGCATAACTTTACCTCATATTCTACGAGAAATCGTCTCACAGAATTTGCAATTTTCTGTCGTGAATATTCTTTATGAATCCCAATAATGAAGGCAAGTGTGATATGACAACGATAATTTGAAACTGTTTTAGTGCAGACGAATCACAAGTGGTAAGTAACGGTGGGTGAAAACTGAAGTTTGGCACAGTGAACTGGTGACACAAAAATTACGAAAGTCAAATGGTTGACTTGATAATGCATTGCAACGTAGCATTCAGTAAATATTTCTAGCGTTTAAGAGAATTACTCACTTGGCACATGAAATGTGTCATAGCGTGTTAGGCGTATATTTTTTTTACGCATTTACTGCTAAACGTGTTCTTAAATCGTTCATATTTAAAATTAAGACAGACGTCACACTTATCTTTTAAATACGGCAAACTTTTAGAATAACACTTTTGGACACTTCTGTAACTGTGAAAAATACCAACCTAACAAATTTAACAAAAAGTAGTAACTTAAATTTGACTGTGCGCCATACTTAACAAACGCAAATAATTTGTCACTGTTTTAAGATGATATGTCATCTCTTATATTACAAATTATATACTTTCGTATATTAAATCAAGCGCGAGACGAATTATCAACAATGTCTCTTAATAGAAACGTTACATTTGCGATAAGGTGCGTATAACACTCTAAATATGAAATAGTGAATATTCGCTGATTCACGCTGATGGACGGAGCAGTTTCAACAAACTGAATTAGTGAGAAACCACTGTGAAATCGGTGACTATTCACTGATTCCGATAACGAGTACCAACATTCCACAAGTTAATTAGTGAATGTCCACAGATTGTCCAGTCATTTTTCACTGATTCTATAAGTGAATACTGTTATTTGAAAACAACTAGAAAAAAAGGTGGATATTCACTGATGCACTTATGAGATGTTGGAACTCTTTAAAGGAAACCAGTGAATATTCATTAAATAAACAGTGACTTTTTTCCCTAATTCAAATTGTTGAAACTGATCCATCCATTAGCGTGAATGAGTGAAAGGTTATTTAATAAGCTCAGTCCATATTAAAATGTTTACTTCTAAAAATAAATATTGCTAAATCTTATATCAGGAAGAATTTAAGAAAAATTCAGCTTAGCACGAAAACAATGCCACGAAGTCACTATTGCACACCATACAGGTAGTATTATTCCTGCAGTTCGTAGTTACTACGTACTGTACTGGTGTCGCCCGTTTGGCTTCCTTTTTTACTGCCTTCAGCAAGTAAACAACTATTAGACCAGGATTTCTCTTAATTACTACCTCTATTAATCACTTGTACTTAGGAAGCACATCTCGCCTTGATTGATTTAGAAGAACCATTACAATCTGAATTATAATCGCCGACAGATAATCAAACCTGCGTCTTTAAAGTGTTGATTCCAGTGTGTTTCAATTACGCTGCATGTTTTAGCGACTTAGTTGCAAATTAATTTGCGACACAAACACTGAAATTTTGTCAACCAATTTTCATAAAATAATATTGTGAACCTGTATTACATACATGCAATCTAATTTTAACGTTTAGATTGCTGTTCATTTAACTAGTATATTAGATCTCTCAGCTAAAAGTAAACTAACGAGAAAACATTCGTAGACTTCCGCACTTCTTTGTCAGACACATCCTCTCACCAAGGCGATCCCTGTTCGATTCCCGACGGGGTCGGTCCCTGGATTTTCGCATGTGGGAATCGTGCTGGACGATGCTGTTGATCTGCGGGTTTTCTAGGGGATTTCCCGTTTTCTCCGCCCTTTCATTCCGGTACTGCTCCATACTCACCTCATGTTACCCCTCACCAGTGCTAAAGACCTTGATGTTGAGCGATGACCAAAATCTCTCATTCACTCTCCGTCACTTGTCAGGCACATAGTAAAAACGAGCCTTTTACAGTCAAGAATAATGTTATTATTTTTTTAGGCTGTTAAGCTAGCGATGAAGACGTTTTTCTTAAAAAGCTTCAAAAGTATGCGTTCTGTGTTACGGAATTAACTTTTAAAATAATTTTTCTTGGGGGGTGATAATATATTTGTAACAATGAAAATATTTATTTTACGTTAAGCTAGTGCTAAAAAATTTACTTACAGCTATATTTAAAGTAAAGAGACCGTACTGCTAAACTTCTTAGGGAAAACTTTTGTTGTCATTTCATTTTACTACGATATAATTTGTTTTTGTTGTTGTGACAAAGCTACATTGCGTGTGTTCATAACTAACGAAAAACTTCTTTGCAATTTGTAGCAAATAGTGCGGTTTTAATTCTTTACTTGAGCAGGAGCCTGTAGAAAATACACGAGGACAGGGTAGTTCACACTAGATGTGTTCTTCAAATCTTCATTACTAGCCTTGCTTAATATTCTGAAATATATGATGGTCGGAACATTTCACCATCTGGTTAGTAATTGTCACAAGACAACAGCATCGTGTAATGTAAGGTAATTCGGCTTTACGTATCGTCAACGACGAGGTCGTAAGACACGATGGTACACAACTTGGTACAATGACAGGAACTGGGAGAGGAGTCGGCCATGGCCTTTGTCATCGAACCGTCCTAGCATTCGCCTGGAGCGATCTCGGGAAACCATGGAAAACCGAACTCAGGATGGAGGAGCCGGGGATCGAACCAGGGGCGTCATTTCAGGTTTTTCTACGGGGGGGGGGGCAAGATTTTGATTTCTGGCGTTAGTGACCTTGTTGCATCTTTTTTATTAATTAAGCATGTATAAATTAGATACTTTAATAATACAACTTAGTTTTATGTCCTTAAGTTAGCATTATTTACATTAAATAATACAAAAATATATTTATACACATAAAATTCTAAATCCAGGGGGGGCATTAGCCCCCCCCCCCTGTAGCCCCAAATGACGCCCCTGGATCGAACCCAGATCCTCACTAATGCAAGTCAAACGTGTTACCATTTCGCTGTCACGCTCGGACACAGCATAATGTTTCAATGTGTCAGCATTCCTTTCTTTCATGCTACTGACCAGAAAAAGTAACTGTCCATTTATAATGTTTTTTATCGTTTTCTTTTTTACTGTAAGATACGGTCCTATTGAACTAACTGGTAGCCTTATGGTGTCATTCTAGTTGAACTTTCCGTTCTCATTACAACCATCAGGGACCACATTTACTTCAAATGTGCCTTCCGAGTTGTTACCGCCTAGAGTAAGAGTCCTATACAACAGTTGTTAGATGCTTCGTTTGAAGTACGGAGACAGGCAGGCGATAAGAACAGTGGCGGCTCGTAGGTTGTTGCCAGGAAGGGCACAAGTTGTAGATAATTGTATGTGGTTGTGCGCTAGTTGACGCTACAGCCAAAGACACGCTGGTGTGTAGGTGCCGCTTATTACTGACTGGTCACACCACAATAAGTAGCCAGTAGATATTTCATGGTCGTTGGTATACGGCGGCTCGTTAAAACGAGTGTACAGTACTCGGCAACTTGTACACTCCCTGCCAACAATCCACGAGCCGCCACTGGATAAGAGCTACTCTGACTCGTGTGTCAACAACAGTGTCGCCTTTATGCGCGGGGACGCGAAAACGGCGCGCAGTGTTTTGCTCGTTGGTATGTCCTTTGCGACTTCAAGCAGTGAGCCCAATATTTTACTTAGAGAAGTGCGTAGTAAAGTACAGCACGTGCGTCTCTATTTTGTTTTACGATTACGGTTGCTGTTATTCACGTGATATCAGTCTGAAAAAGTCGTTTATAGCCATTTTGAGGTGCCCTGAAACTATGTTTCTAAGCAAGATGCATAGAAAACGAAAAATAGAGAAGCACAGTTTTGAAATTGTTTTCTGTATCGTGCTTAAATATATGTAACACATATAGTAGTATCTCTTAAATAAACATTTTACTAGCACACTGCAACTGTGTTCATGCGACACCTGAATTTGGCTCTTAAATTCCGTATTAGCTTACATGACATTAATATTTTATAATTTATTTTTTAAATATTATCTTACTTCGTTGTGAAATCCAATACCTACAAGTTGTGCCTCGATATTAACCATGCCATTGTAAATAAATAACTCGGATAGTTTTACAATTGCTCGTGTCATTTCTTGTTTAAGTACAAAGATTTCCACTGCATCACAACTTACTTGATTGTAATAAAACTTTATTATATCTTTAATAGGATATTATTTAAACATCACTTTTAATTACATGTTAAAAAAACAGTTAGACTAAATTTTCAAACTTTTTCTCATTACTGCTGTGAATTATTCAGTCTTTTATACAGTATTGATTGAAATTAAATAAGTGAAATAATTGCCACGTTTAATAATTCTATATACCATACTTTCAGAGATAATTTGGAGTAGAGTTAATTACTTAATTACTGCTTGATAAATTTTTACATGTAACTTTCTTAACTCACACCATACTGCGTTCAGTTTACTGGAAGAAAATTGCTGCATATTTTAATGTTAAATATATATTAGCTTGTGTAATTATTAACATTTATATTTCACAAAAAAATGAGTAAAGACACGGAAATTTCTCGAATTCATTTCAGAACGCGATAGATTTTAAACATCTGTACACGTTAATTACTTTTGCGATGCGTAGCCTAACTATTACTGAAACACTTCCTTGTGGAATTGAAACCAGTAGAAGTGATGCGTACAACCACTCACTGACTACCGCGCTATCTTGTCATATGTACAACTGGCCACTCACTGGAGCAGCACACAATGTACACGTAACTAAATACGGAGTGTACAGAAAATTGTGGAGTCAAACCGCCTCGTGGTTGAACCCGATTAACATTTCGGGTCTATGGATATTACTTAAAATTTAATTTAATGCCGTAGTACATATAAAGCAAGTTTCCTACAATAACATTCTGATTTAAATAGTTATCGCCAACCTTATTTGTTGAAAATAATTTTTTTTAATTTCCTTCCCCATTCAAACTCTGTGATAGCATTATTTGCGTGCAAAGCCCTAAATTTATCTGGATACATAAATATATGCTATACAAATTAATAATTTCTGCAGATTTATCGGTGTCATATAGGATAAAGTATACCATAACAACTTAAACATACGTTTCTCCAGCTAATACTTTGTATTAACGACATATTTCAGGGACAAAATCTCTGACGTCTAAGTTTCGTACGTTTAAATTCTGTGATTGAGTGCTTTGCACTTTTAAAGTCAATTTGAGAGATTTTTAGATTTTATATGACGACTTCCAAATACCTGGGTATTTAAATTTAAGTTTTAGGTGTTTCATGTGCCCAACAGCCTCTTAAAATTAAATAAAGGAACAAGCAATAGTCTATGACTGTCAACGTTTAGTTGCTTAGAAGTGGAATTCGTTATTATATTACGAGAAAGGGCGCCTGCAAGTTATGCAATTCTCATTACATCATCGCTAGGCGGAATTGTTGGCACACAGGGGCGCGATCAATTCGGAATCTTGTGCACGTCATTTTTAATCGCAACTGTTTTCTATTGTACATAGCAAGGTCTTCGAAATTTGGGCCTTATCTGACTAATGAACTTCATATCTGAGCTTGTACATTTAAACGTCGATTTTTGAATTTATTTATGTGTAGACTAAATAAATTATATATTGTTTACAAATTATACAAATATATAGCTGTTTTAAATATAAACAGAACCTACTATACATATACTCACCATACTTACCACACACATATGTATATATTAATTAGTTTCTGTCTTTTAACCGATGAGAAAAAAATTTGAATTTTTCCAGCATATGTAGAAAATATACGTGATCAGAATTACACTGTACATGGTTAACACGCTAAAAAAATATTCCTGTTATGAAAGTTACATTCAGCGAGATAAATTCAAGATGTATAAATCAATAACATGTCCTGCCTGTTTTACTTTCATATTGAAATTGAAAATATTCGTAGTCTAAACTACTTGACTTATTGCTGTTCGAATACTCACGGAATGAGTTTATACCTAATACGATATCGATTCTGAATGGGTTCATGTTCAACTCTTTGTAAATTATTTAAATATCAAAACATACAAAGTCAAAATTTTAACTAGGTTTTTTATATTTATTTAAGCTATATATACACATTTAATTTTTAAACTAAGATTATACATATTTTTACTACATATAGGCCAATAAGCATATGTCGGTATACACAAATGTATGTATGCGATCGATAAACCTCTACACGGTTTGACTGATCACCATGAAACTGGGCACTTAATATGTATTTTTTCTTGGCTAAGGGATTTTTCTATCTATTTTACTCTAACTCTCCAACGCAGCAGCGCATCAACTTCTGTATCTAGCTGCCCTTATGGCATGCATGTAGTTCATTAAAGGGGGAAAGGGTGGGGTGGGGGGTGGTTCGTAATTCGACCAAGATCCATGTTTATACATACACTGGCAAGACTTCTGTCAGGTCTGCTTATATATATATATATATATAAATAAATATACGTATATATACAAACATACATACATAATCGTGTGTGTATCTGTGAATTCTGACATTGCTTTGGTACACAACCTTAGAAACTTAAATAGTATACCCAATGGACGACTAGTCACGGAAGCAAAGTTGACTGTTAATTCATTATAATCTATATATACGTGCGTGTAATCGCACCGTTGTAAGTCAGGGCCCTTAGTGAAACAATTTTCAGTTGCTTGGTGCCGCACATTGACAGCACTGATCCAGTAACAAAGATTACTATAATTAAATAATTAATTTGATTTCATCACATGTCACTTCAAAAAAAAGATCTGTTAAATTATGTCACACTGAAAATATATTTTTTAATGAACCTTATAAATTATACACCGTTATTAAAAAAAAATTGTTGTACGTGTCACGTCTGTGTTTGACATTTGAATTTCGCGCATTGAAGAGTAAATATCCATAAACCCGTGTTGTGAAAAGTGACACGAGATGTTTCTCAAGTGAAAGATTTAATTAGATGCGGCGCACAGCCACTCATTGTAAAACCTAATCCGGTACAAAGGTTATGTGTGTCTGACGCACTTGAAGGAGGTACAGTCAGGTGTAAACTGAAAGCTTAAGTTTGAATATTAAAGGGCAGGTACTGCGTCAGGGCGTCATTTCAGGTTTTTCTTGGGGGGGGGGGGAAGGATTTTTTTTTCGGCGACAGTGACCTTGTTGCATCTTTTTTTATTAATTAAGCATGTATAAATTAGAAACTTTAATAATAAAACTTCAATTATATGTGCTTAATTAACATTATTTAAATAACAGAATATACAAAAACATTTTTTACACTTAAATATTCTAAATCCAAGGGAGGGGTGACATTTGCCCCTCCCCCTGCCACCCCTAATTGACGCCACTGTACTACGTGTGTGTTTATTATCGTCGTGATGCCACGTGACTCGCCAGACTCGCTAACACATCAGCATGCGCGAATACGTCGATTCTCGTCTCGTATTGCAACCTTCCTCCCCCTCCAGCATGCCCGTCCTGTGACTCGTGCTCGCCATGTCTAGTTTCCAAGACGCTGTTCGCGCCCTCCCCTAGACGAACTGGGCGCATCGACGCAGACGCCCGCGCCCCCTCCACCCGCGCGTCGATACGCGGCGTCGCTGCTGGCATCTGGCGGGCGTCGCGCGAACCACCACCTCCCGCCACGACGCGCCCAGGCACGACGACACGGCAGTTCGCTGGAATGCCTGGCTGAGGATCCGCGTCCCGCGTGTAGGGTACAGGCTCACGTCTCTTCGTGTGTTCTCGTCTGTCTCTCTCGGCACGCGTGTTCCTGTACTACCCTCCTTCTCCGAGGACTACGACGCCTACCCCCCTCAACCTCACGTCTTCTTCCCGCCGACCAGAAGATAGCTCGCACTCCCGACCCACGTGCGCCTAGACCCCTCCGAACAGCGTCCACGTCGCCTGCCAGCCACGTCAACCCCGTGGAGTCGACGACACCGCAGAGCGCAACGTGGCGAACGCCGCCGAAGAACAGTCTGCCCTCGGCGCCGAGCCCCAGTGCGAACATATCAAGTCGTCGCCCGAGCAACGTCGCCCTCCCTCGACAGCCACGAGCACTGACATGACGTAGCACACACCTCTCTAACACGAACTCGAGTTTGTAAGTACAAAAAGAGCGAGTATTTTTTAAACACGTAGCTAGAATATTCTAATCGTAGCAGTTAGCGGGTTGATACCTGGAACGTTCTCTTTCCTTCCCGAGGATTCAGCAATACATTCTAAAGATAAAACTGTGGACACGTGTTCGCTAGAGTAGAGAACAGGAGACTCGAGTGTGGAGTGTGTAAGGACCAGATTGTTCGTGGGTCGTCACGTCAGCTGGCAGCGAGGCGACGGACGGCTGTGTTTACGACGGGGCCCCGAGTGAACTGTGGGACAGAGACGGAAGGATCGATTGGTTTGCGGAGCCAGCGTGGTCGCCTCTTGTCACCGTGGACCTCGTGTCGGGAGTGCGAGCGAGTGGTGCCAACCCCTGCGCCGCGCCACGCCTGGGACGTCGTCAACCTGAGGTAAAGTCCTTCATTCCATTGTTGCTTGCGTTACCTTGCCGCACTTGCCGGTTACAACGTCTTCCACTCTCTTCGCTGTTGATAACCTTCATATAACCATATATCTCTCGTATGCCAAGCATGACATATGGCTACGGACGTGGAAAGTCGCGTCATTTTTTTATTAGGGAATTAGACTAAATTGCCAGCTGTTGTACGTTCACTCGACGTCTCTCATTGGTCAGCACAATTACCCAGAAGACATTGCTTCTGGACAGTAATTAAGAGTTCCACGATAGAGCGGCCACAAATTACACCACACAGAGACTCGTAAACTATGAGCTGACTGTTTGTGCTCGGGTATGTACAAAGCAGTGAAGTCTAATAACACGATTTTCTACATATGGGTAGAGAGTAATTTGTAGTTCTAATGTAGTATTCACGTGTCCGATGTTCATACTCCGCCATAAATGTTTCCACAACTAACCGAGCTAATGAGAGTTCTGGTACGCTGGTACGGATAGTTTGTTATTAGTCTATAATCGGTTGAACCTGCTCAAATTATCGTCGTCCTATCATGCAAGGCGATTCATGCTCGAGGACGTTGCATACTACTTAGGCACTAAAGATTTTCGAGATTATTCGCTCTCTACATATAGTTGGAGACCGGACAAATTCGCGGGTTTTCTGACTTGCAGAATAGCCTCCAAGAATATCCGTGTCCTGAAGCAAACAGCAAATGCTCATTACATCTTCGCTGACACCGCACGATTGGACCTGCACTTAGTTTCCCGTTTATCATGAATTCAGTGGCTTCCAAGATGTTCGGAACTGTGTCAAGAGCCAATCGCTTCAGTGACACGAATTTACGGTTGTTCTGGCTTGTGCCGAAAAGAGAACTTAAAATTTACGCGTCCACGTGGCTGCGTTATTGCTGAATTGATTTCACGGCGTCTCTAGTTTGCTTCGCGAAAGCGAGTGCACATGCTGAAGTATGTTCCACGCCTGTCAGCTAGCATATTCGAATATCCGTCGTGGAACCGAAACGCAAACAGTGCAGCGATAGGCTACGATCGTCAGAATTTGCAGTAGATGTTCGAGACAAGCCTAGTAACTGTCGAAACAATAGAAACCTATCAGGATGAAAGTACACTAGTGACCAGCTGTATTTCACGTATTATTTGTCACACAGACGCAGCCAAATAACTGTACACAAACAAAATAAAGTAGGTTAAATTATGTATGTCATTATCGTTAGTGTCTTTGCAATTAAATGCACTGAATTTCAACAGCACGTAGGTTACAAATACTTCTTCACACGAAAAAATATTGACGGATAAAGTCGCACAGAACAACTTTTATCTGGTAAATAGAATTCTAAAGTTACCAAATATTTTTAACATGTCTGTGTAAGTGGCTTGTGCCATTCAACATATATACTTTCTACCATCTGAACTCTAAGAATATTCGTTACTTTAAAATATCAGATAGTTGTTTACATCTTACGGCAAAGACGCCGCTATGATAGGAGAAAAATATTTAATGAACTAACGCTCTCAAACGCAGTTTTCAAAAACATTATTAATATTTGCCTTGTACCCTATAGTGTTCAATAATATTTGTAAACTGTGTCTATTTTCACATTGTATTCAAATACCAGCAGAAAATTTAACAAGTTCAGTTTTACTATAACTGGCCGCATTAGGCGTATATCTATTTCCGGTACACATATAAGACACATTTTGAAAATATTCTTGACATAAAAATATTAAACCGCTTTGGGAAATTTCTCTGTTATGATTTTTACGTTGACGTAATGTGCTTAAAATTATTTCTCTTTGAGGGAGCTGTTCATCCAAAATTGTAATTGTTTTAATAATGATTATATTTGTGCGAGATATGGTTTGTTATGGAAACATACGCTGGGACTGGTTTCTTTACAGTAATTCAAAAACATAGTTTTTATAGTTTGTGTATAGTGGCATAATAAAGTTCAAATGTGCGTTAAACGGGTTTATGCGAAAAAGGAAAACCAGTTGACTTACGGAATGGAAATAATACACACTGAAGAACAGTGCCACGGGCTACGTCAAGACCTGTATTAAAATAGCATTGAACTTTATTTTGTATTTTTAAACAATTACTGAATATTGGCCTAAAATGAAAAATCCAAAAATTTCCTAATTTTTTAAAAATACTAATTAAAATTGAAGGTGGTTTTATACAGGTCTTGACGTAGCCCGTGGCACTGTTTTTAAGTGTAAATTATTTTACATCTGTAAGTCAGTTTGTTTTTCCTTTCTAATATATAACTATTTGATATAAATTTTGGCTGTTACATGCCATGCCACTATACAAAAACTATTAAAGCTAAAAAAATTTCACTACGGTAAAAATAGTCACAGTGTATGTCTACATAAGAAACTATATGTCGCACAAAAATAAGAACTATTCAATTTTGTGGTGAATAACCCCATTAAAAGTTTTACAGGCAATTCACAAATCTAAGTTAAGTACGTTTTCGTTTTTCTTCAAACTGCACGTATACCGAATTTTTTACTCTGAAGTGTTGTAGAACTTTAACAGAATTATTCAAGGTCGAAGATGTCCTCAAAAGCAATGTCATGCCTTAAAAATTACACACTTCATTTGGAAAGTGTGTTCGTTGAGCTGCAATACATAATTGTTAAGGCCGATTATGAAATTCTGATAAATGAAAATTTTGATACTCGAAACCTCGCGGTACCCATCATGCTCACCATTTATTCGTTTCTTCCTCTTTAAAGAACTCAGTATACATTTTTGGAAAATACGTCAATAGGTTTTTTGGATTATCAACTTACCAAGCATTAAGATCATTACATCTGAATGTGTAAATAACCATAATTATGGAACACTTAAAACAAAGCGTTACATTATTATTTGCCCTGTAATGAAGTTCTAAAAACACCCTATAAAATTTATTTTAGAAATGCGCATGTAATCGAGAAATATGCGCACAATTGTGAAACTTCATATTTTGACAAATAAAGTAAGTCGGTAATTTCACGGTTTTTTAAGTTATGACCCGAAACTTAAAACTTTATTTACATATGAGTTTGGACGTTTCTGACAGAATTAGCAGGAAAGTTCTTGAAAGTTCTAGAAAGAAAAAATGTTATGACATGTTGCCGCTATTTCTTTCTATGTTAATTTAAACGAGAGCTGGGACTACATTAAGTACATAATTGTTGGAGAGATATCAAACGACGTGCTATGATTCTATATAACCTGGATTTTCCGTGAGAATTATTGCGTTATAAAATATCAGCCTCCTGACGTGGTTTCACGATTCCGCGAGCTAGACCTCTACAAATTCCAACACACGTTTTCTTCCGACAGTTACAGCGCCTCATATTTACTGTCGACCTTCTAGCTAACACCTTGCACGTCTGCGAAGAATTTCCGAGAAGTATAAGCGGTTGTTTATTCCCACTTTTCGTACGTGTAAAACATTTTGGTTACGAACTGTCACTAACATTCATATTACACCACATGGGGAGTTGTTGCAAAACATGTTAACTGTGTGAACTAGTTCATTTATATAAAAAAATTCTCTTAATGTTGTAAATTATTTAGTAAACTTTCTTGTCAGCAACAGTCAAATGTTTGAATTGTAGTTATCCAATGCTATGGAATTACGACGTTTACGATTTCATTCCCAACGGTAGGTAGGTTATAAGTTTTTTTTTCATGTGTTACGAATTACTACCCATTATAAATCAACAATAAACGTTTTAGGATATTAAAAATATTTTCCAATGTTGTAAACTGAAGTTCAGACGTTGAGAATCCGTAGCTGCCCACAAATCTCTCAGTAAAAGTTTATAAATTCATTTCTTAAGATTGTTATACACGAACAGAAAAATCGGTACAGCATTTAATGGCAAGAATAACCTACGCTTTGTCGAACGGAAACTGCTGATTTTGTATTAAACCATTCCATTCCTCAGTAGAATATTCTGGAGATGTTTGTGAACCCTCGGTCTACACTAGAACTTAAAACTTATTGTGTTTGAAAAGTTTAGTGAACAGAGGCATACATTGCTGACATGCTGTCGTATTTTTTTTGGATGAAGAAGCTAATATTAATTAACATTTGTTACCACTTTCGATCATGAAGCAATTGGTTAAACATATGTATAGTACTGTTTATTGATAATAACTCTACTTTATATCTTACATAAATAATTTCACACATCAAGCAGACGGGTTTCATTTATATAGGCACTCGTGAATAGTAGCGTGAAATATGTTGCTCATCAGTGAGTCACAAAGAAAATATTACCTACGCGTTGTTTCTGAAAAAAGAGTTACAATATTTTGGTAAATGATAGAAAATGTTACGTGTAGTGTAATAAACAACAATTGTATTTACAGTTATGTAACACGCAACTTACGCATTTTTTCTGTAACGTAAGGTTACGTATATGCCTTGATTATTTCTTACATCAAAAACTCGTACGGGCATTCACTATCATCCGCCAAAGTATTCATTTATCATACATATAATTAATTATCTGGCAGTAGTGTTACATAGTGCCCGTTATTCAATTGAATACATGTAATTTAAGAAGTCAGTAGCTGATATCTAACTAAATATGTGTTTTGCAAAGATTACATTTCGTTATCAAATTTCGTGCACTAGTTTGCACATATAAATAAAACCAAATCCCAGTGACATTCGTAATTAATTTGATTGGGTATCTGAGAAGTTACAAATAAATGTGAATGTTAAGGTAATTACAAGAATGTTGGTTATCAATACACACAATCAATTGTCCGTGGACATTCTCACAATTTTCTTAACGTGCAATATAAAAATAAATATTTACATCTTGGTACCAACAGAGAACGTATTTAATTTTGGAAAATATTTATCGCAGTAATGATATTCACGCATATTACCGTACAATCGTCATTACGTATTTTATTTTTTTTCTACAAAATTGTGTATGTTTTGCGAACAATGCTTTCAACAAGCTCAAATATGTACACTGTGTGTGACAGGAACAGCTTTAGTAACGTAGCTAAAGAAGATATCAACTGACGGATATTTCAATAACAAGTGATATTTTTTAGATCAACTCGCAGTATGAGTACTTGCATTTGCAGTTGGTCAAAAGAATGAAAAATTTAGTAGAATGTTCAATGAACCATCTAATTCACTATTACAATATTCTAGAAATTATTCTTCTCGTAGATCATGAGAAAATAACGGACTTAATGATTAAACAATTCAATTAGAAAATTTTATTATTTAAACTTTGTATACAGTATGACAAACTGATAACATTTTGTTTATAACTTAGAGAATGCTAACAATGACAAATCATAATAAATCTGCAAATAAAACTGTAAGTCAATAATATTATTTGTTCGTATTTTCGACAGAAAATTTAAGTTGCATGCTTGTCACTGGCTTAGAATTTTAACGGTGCTTTTATTTTATTAATTTTTGAATTGGTAAATTGTGTTGGCTCTATGGTAGCGCTACCTACAGAAATGAGTTTATATTATCAGTATGTTGTCAAAATTAAGATACACTTGCCGACAAACCTTGCGATTTGTAATCCAGAACATGTTCGGGAAACGTGTCTGTCCCTACTGTTGGGATTTAGAAGACATCTCATTTAATTCAAATACAATTTCTCTCGTCGTAGATGCAGTTATAAAGAACTGTGTGATCCTTTGGCAATCACTACATTGATAATATATTGACAGACTTTTTGCTGAGGTTGTTAGATAATTGGTTTTCTTGTGCCAAAAACAATTTTTTTTTAAATTTTAGTTGTAAGCATTTAGATATTATGGAAAAATTAAAAAAAAAAAAAAAAAAAGGAAACATAATTAAAATCCTCCAATTGGAGGTTTTACATAGAATATAATTTCAAATGGACATATCTTGCGACAAATGTTATATTTTTTAGCTAAATTTCTTAATTTGCTGTAATATCGTTTTGTAAAGTTCTTAACTCGGGTGCGTATTTCTACGATTAAATAGTTTAAGATAGCCGCCTGGGTAGCCGCATATTGCCCACTTGAGTCCTAGATACGCGGAAACGCCACGGGCGACACAGCAAGCACATAGCGCCACATCCTAGCCTCTAGACGCAAGTTACTGAACTCGTATATGTAAGGCATTCTGCTGTGACCTTATCATTTTGTAGCGTAAGAATTCATATTATGATATATTGTAGACGCGTATACCTTTCAAAAGATTATGCACTTAAAAGAAATTACATAAACTGGGCCCCGGCAACTGACTAGTAAGACCTCTCGCCTCCTACCAAGGCGATCTGGGTTCGATTCCCGGTCCCTGGATTCTCGCCAAGTGGGAATCTCTGGCCAGAGGATTTTTTCGGGGTTCTCACGTTTCCCTCGCCCTTCTCCATTGTAGGGAGTGATGATGCCTACGAGTTCCTAGTAATAAATCTGCATTCGAGGTACGATATCCTGCGACTCTCAGACATCCTCCCAATTCAATATTCTTATTACACATATATCTGCTTTATTTATTATTGACTACGATAAAATATGCTTAAGGGCGCGTCCTATACCAGTTTTAACGTCATTTTTATATTTTTTTATTTGTGCCAGATATTTTTTTTATCATATTTTGGACATAATTCGTGACTAAATTTTGCTCTTATGAAATTTTCTTACCTCTCATAGTTTTTGCACAATGGCTCGTTAACGTCAAAAAAATTTGCATTTTACGGTATGTTGACCGCCATTTAAACCAAATCACATATCAAACTGAAAAAAAAAAAAAAATTACGGAGATTGTAGGCTACGGTGTCTTCTATGTAAAAACCAATATATAAATTTTTTCGTGTTTTTTTTAATTATTGAGTTTTTATTTTTATTTCAAATTTCAGCATTTATTTGTATATACTAAATTTTTATTTTTTGTTTTATGTAAGAGACGTTGTAACCTACAACATGGTTACTATCCATAATTTTTTTTCTGTTTGTTACGTCAGTTGGTTTTATTGGCGGTCACTAAACCGTAAAATGCAAATTTTGACGTTTAAGAGTTATTACGTCACTGCGCAAAAACTATGAGAGATAAAAAAATTTTTATAAGAGAAAAATTTAGTCTTAATTTATGTCTAAAATAAAATAAAAAATATCTGGTGCAAATAAAAAATAAAAAAGTGCCGTTGAAAACTTAAAATGTTACTGGAGGATCTGAATTTTGGTATACACACGTAGGACGTTCTGTGGATGATACTCCAATGCCGACATCACTTACGCTCTTCGTGTAGTTTTCTTACACACTTCTGTAGGTTGAACCTCTGCATTCTGAGAAGCGATCTACCCAACTGCCGAGTCTGAAGTAGAAATATGGACATAAGTTGTTGGTAGACTGAAAGATTTCTGACGCTTATAAACGAAATTCAAAGCCACTTACGTAATTAATTTCTATGTAAAGTTTTTTTTTTTTTTCATTTGATATTTTAATTCTAAGATCATACGTTTTTATGCGTGTTCATGCGCTGTTCGAAATAGGCGTAATATCGTATAGTCATATTATTTTAATATTTTATTATTTTTATTGCTTAAGTTCTTGCATACATAATTCTTAATGTTTTGAAACAAGATATGTCAGTTTATAATTTTAAAGTTCATGCTCATATATATTCATAATTATAACTTTAAATATGTATCCACAATTCGCGGAATTAGTTTACAATTTCAGAAACTCTATGAAAGAAGGTTTTAACATAAAACTTAGAAACAACTTATGTGAACTAGAAACCACATTGGGCTTATGAGAACTTTAGAAATACGTATTAGCGCAGACGCTACATATCCAAATACAGTCATTGAAAATATTTAGTCTATTAGAAGTAAAATAAAATTGCTTGAAGGTTGCGTCTTAACTGTTCTTATTTGTTCTGTCCAGTTTGACACACATCTTGTAATTGTAATAAATGTCATCGAAATTGCGCTTGATGTGCGCGTAAAGAAAATTTAGAAATCTCTACAACACTCAAATCTTTTCGAAGCTTCTCTTTCTTAGTATTAAACTTACGGGAAGTTACGGTACATAAATTTTCTCCTCTCTTGGTTTTATTGATTTATTTCGGTATTCGACCTATTTTGGGTTCAACCTTCTTTTAGTAAGTTATATGAGTGTTTTTATTTGTAGAGAGGATTTAACATCAACGAAATAGTTCGTTGACCATGGATCCTCTTTTATGTAGATAAAAGGCAATAGTAACATTTTTTTCAAGACAGTTGTGCACAGTTATAATAGTTTTTAATGCTATTAATGTGTCTGTGACATGTGGTATATGGTTTAAATATTTCCGATGAACTAGACTAAGTAAGGCAGTACCAAATGTACGAAAATTCTCGGATTGTTGGCTTCCAACAGCGGAAGTGAGCATACATATGCAGGGATTAAGTATTTTATAAGTATGGATGTCAGTTCAGTTTGTCGTTACCACGAACCGTGTCCCAGTGCTCTAAATATTACATTTCGGTAAAATAGTCTTACAACTTGCGAAAATTCATAACTAATTATTACATAAAAAACTTGGAATGTCTAAGATTTTCACTGGGCAAGACGATTGTTGTTGACTTAAATACAATTAACAAATTAAGAATTAAATTAAAATTAAAAAAAAATCGACTCACAGGATACTATATTTCAAATCGATCAGACCAGTAGAATTGCTCACAGTCTCTAAATTTTTTTTTGAAATAGCCGATGATATTTAAACGGCTGAACAGATTTCCTCGAATCACATCTAAGAACACTTTCGATCAAGTCACCTTTCAAACAAACAAAAAACTAAATAAATAGCGGTTTATTCGTTTAGGAGCTACGATGTTATACAGACAGACACACAGATATACAGACACACAGACACACAGACAGACACGTCAATCTTATAACACCCTTTTTTTTTTGGGTCGGGGGTTAAAAACTGAACTGCAGTAAGTGAAATAGTGATAATTCCGTAATTTCGATTAGAGGTAATTTTCTTAGTAGAAATAAACCAGTGTATGTAATTTACTGCTGTTTACTGAATTTAAATAATGAATACATTTTGGACTCGCCGTCAGATCAAAAATTATGTTAAGTGTTTCCTCAGTACTTGTCATATTAAAGAATAGTTATGCATGAACGTGCTTTGGATTGAGATTTTCACCTAACTTTACTTTCATCCAAGTTTTGTGGTATTGTTTTGAAAGTGATACGTGGTATTTGAAGCTTATCGCAATTGTTACTTATTCCAGTCCACTGAAAACAGTTATGTTGTGAAATACTTCTACAATAGTACAAAAATATGTAAGTCTGAGAAACCATTGCTCCTTATGATTATAATAGTTCAACAGAGTATTCCTTGTTACTTTTTCGCGTTATAAACACAAATAATATTTTATGGTTGCGACAAAGTATTTTATAGTATTGACCTGGCAGACAAATTTTTTTTTTGTGCTTAGCACAACAATATTTTGTTGTCACCGCTAAAAATCGAAGTCATTAAAGATTATACTGTGATTACTGCAAAATAATTTGGGAGGAGCCATTAATTGCAGAATGTTTATTCCAGTGTACCCGCTACTCACGCGTGGTTGTCAAGTTATTTAAGATTTTTGGATGTTACCTGGCAACGTATTTGGATAGAATTTTCCGTTGAGGCAGCGCAAATATTTCCGTAACCCTATCATTGTACTTAACGAAAGAGTGGTCTCACTGAGGCGCCGTCAAAATGTGATAACAAAGGTCGCAAGATACAGCGATAAGATATTTTCTAAAATTTTCCGTAATTCCCCTTAGGTATGCAATGCATCCCTTCTGAAGTTGGTATAGCTTAAGTTACAGTGGACATAAGAATCCAAACACAAGAGTTAAACTGCATTAACTTTAGTCAGACTAGCTTCAATCGTACATCGAGATAAGCATTTACACAAGGTACGTTTTAGTATTGAAAACATGTAGGATTTGATTCAACATTTGCTTAGTACCAATACTACGTAAAAGGCTTGTCCAATCAGAAGCCCTAAAAGCGGAACTATGTTGTTCCTAAACAAAATACTAAATTAGCAGCGGAAAAAGTGCTTATACTGGACTTTGTTGTACAGAAAACGACTGTCTTTTGTTCTATTTAGAAAAGAGAAAGAGTTGGTTTGTTTTGAAGAATTTTAATTATCGCAGTACGAACGAAAGTATTTATTGGACAGGTTCATGGAAAAAATTTAGTTTTGCATTTTTTTTTTCGCGTTGCCAACTACGTCATCATACATTTCCTCATAACACCAACAGGCAAAGTAGCCCCTCTTACTACTAAGCTTATAACTACTGTAATACGTTCTCGGCACTTGTGTTGATGTTTACGATATGTTTATTACTATGTATATATGGGTTTTATTACTATGTATATATGGGTTAGTGTCCATTTAATGCAAGACTTGGGCGGGGTCGAACTCAAGTTTCCGCGATCAAACAGGCTGAGAAAATCATCGAATGATAGAAACATAAAAATATTATGAAACTTAGACACATGAATATGGACATGAATAAATAAATATATATAAATTATAAGTGTAAATTCAATAATTACTTTCAAATACAGTGATTAGAGTCCGTAAATAACCGAACACAAGGGAATACATACTGAACATGTTGGACCACGAATTAATAAGTATATTTATTTGTTACAATTGTGAAATATTTTATTGGTCACTGCACGTGTGACGAGAATGCTCTTCGCTGTCAGTAAACAACTTGTAGGATATTCAGTGCCATAATTATCAACCAATAGCAAACCAGAGGTGCTTAAATTGCTACAAATCAGATTAACAACGCAAAGAAGACATGGGATACATCATACTCTTACAACTCGCTGCGTACAGTGCAGACTATTAGACTTCTTCTTATGAAACCCACATACAAATGCGGACAAAGTGAATGAACGAATTAAGGAAGTCTCCTATCTAGTTTCTAAGTGTTGGAATTCACATGTCACTATTTTGGCGTATTTGGGATGTTTAAGAGTGCGTGGTAGATAAACAAACGCTGAAAACATCAATTGATTTCTACGCTTTTTTCGAAGCCAATACTAATAAAATACTCAATGACAATCCTAGATAATGGTATTTGCCAACTTTATAAGTAAATATTTATCCAGAATTACTAATTCGTTATGCCTGATCTCTTGCGCCGCAGTTAAATGTACGAGGTTCCGGCGTCAGAGATTGTGCCTCAGAAGTTCGTAACACTGGAAACAATTTTGTTTTAAACGTTGGCTTAAACTATTGTCTAGGATTGCTATTGTTTAATTTTCGCAAATTGGCTTCAAGAAACCTACAGTTTTAGATTAATGCTTTTAGCGTTGATGTATGTACCACGCCCTCTTAAGGTTTATCTTTCCTCACCATATTGAATAATATTTACTTTAGATTTTCTCAAATTCTGAGGAGGAAATGTAAAATCTGCGACCACCCCGCAAATTCTGTATATACTCTGCGCTAGGTGTGACGGTTGGAGTGTTAACGTAAAAATACCTCGCAGTCAGTCTGGAAATTTTTTAAACATTCATAATTTCCTGGACTGATTGAGGCAAAAATATACGTTAACATTTCAATAGTGATATGACCTACCTGTTTAAAATTTGGTGTTAATAACAGTTGTAGCGTTTTTCTTCTCAGAGTATATACATAAAAATTATTAAATTCAATTAAGACTGATGGCGAGCCTTAAATACCCGTATTTAAAACATATGTAAAATCTCTTTTGTAAAATATATTTCCATGACATTAACTCGAAAATCCATAAAACATAACGAATAATTGTGACTCGAGACATGCATTATTTCTCGCTATTATTTGGGAACAGACTATACTTTATTGGTCTGTACGGCCTTGAACACTCACTATGATGTCATTGGCCACTGACTCTTATGTGATGTCGTTTACGCATTTGACTGTTTTGCGTGCGATTGGTTACTCTACTGTTGGGAATATTTCAATTTTTGGCGAAAATCGTTTCTCGCTGCAAGCCAAGACGTTGTGCGCTAATGAAAGACAAGACGTCAAGCGAGTGAACAGTAGCTTGCAATCTAGTCTGCAGTCATACAATAACGCGGAATGTGCAGGTCTCTAATCATTACGTCAGTCAAATGTCATTTGTAAATCTAATTAGGTAGCCACCGTTTTAGTCAACATATTCGTACGTTACACGAATACAAATTAGGGACAAAATCTTCAGGCATTTATATATTGTCAGAGTGATATTATACGAAATGTTTTGACTTAATATTTCAATGATTTGTAAATGCTTAATTCATCCCGATGTTTGGGACTCCACCTTAATGAAATCTAACGCTAACGTACAAAAATGAATGCGAATGACGCAAATGGTCAGCACTCACTACCCACGTTTTATCTCAATGTTCCAGTCGAAAAGTAACTATCAAGAGCGATAACAACCGATTCACATCGATTGTCAATGATGATCATTACATCAAGTCATGCACACGTGATAAAGTTAAAGACATGTCATATGTTAAGATATCGCATTGCGATATATTCTTTATCAAGCCTCTGGGGAGAAATCACGTTTTGTTTGGTGAATCGACATATATAGTAACGTTGTGAGATTAATTTTCTCTGAAATATTGTTTATAAATAAATATTTCTTTAGCCCGGTACACATTATCATTAATTTTTTATAAAATAAAAAATTATTTTGGTTCATAAACATCGACGGCTATTTTATACCAGAATTATGTAGCAAAACTTTTCTGTTACGTACACACTATCACTGTTACTAACAACTTTTGGTACATAAAAAAGAAAAGTATGTTTGTGGTGTTGGTTGATTTAATCCATAAAGTATAGTTGTAGAATCTCCAAAAACTACTTCACTAACAAGACACGCATGTGACTGTCAAATAAGTTACACTATCTTGTAATTTTAGATTTTGATAATTCCGGCAGCCATTGTTCAGCAAGAAACAAGAATTTTATGTATACTCAAATAACACTGCAACCCTGCTTGCGTACTTCGCATGCTCCATTACTGTAAGTGTGCATTGCACATGCTCGTGAACATACACTACGATGATAAATATGACGAGCTATAACTGAGAAATTAGGTACAGAATTCTATGTGGAACCAGCGTAGTTGCGGTACGCACTGTCGCAGTGCTATTTGCACAGAATTTCGTACGGAATTTTTTACTGAATTGTTGATAGTGTGTACCAGGTTTAATGTTTCAGTTTATTATTTTTAACTTAAGTTGGCAGCCTGGGTGGACATGTTTTGTGCTTTCAAGGCTTAGAAGTGTGGAGACGGTAAGGACTACAAATCATGCGCATCACGCCTCACATTAGCCTCTAGGCGCAAGTCAGTGAACTAACATCCAGTCCTTTAGCCGATAACTCGCCTCTGTGAGGTATTCAGTGGCGACCGTATAATTTTATGACGTAATATTTAAGATATAGATGTATTGTACACGCCTATACTTTTTAAAATGTTCTACTTCAAAATTTTCGTTCCGTAAACTAGGGGTTCCTTTGGCCCATTTTGGGGTAAGTTTGTCTCGCTCAAAATATTGGTTTTGGAGCAATTTAGTTAATATACAGATAATAAAATTCTGGTGCTTAAAAATACAATTAATCCAGTCAGATGACATTTTAAATGTTCTTATCTCAACGTCATAACAACTGAAATTTTGAGTGGAACAAATTTGCCTCTCTGGTCCAATACGGTACCTAAAAATCTTGGGAATTGCTATAGCTACGTAGCCTGCTGCAAAATAAACTCAAATGACCTCAATTTGATCAGGAAATACTGCAGGTGGACAGATAGTAAGAAATACTAGTGAGAAATCGAAGCAATGACCGTTACTGACGTTCTTTTTACACTTACGTAAACAAAGACTATTATGATATGAACAGATTACAGCCTTACATATTTATAGCATATGTTCGTTTCCAACGATAAACTATTACTACTAATTATGACACACAATAATTTCCTAATAGAAGGCATGGGGCTAGGTAGAGCATCAGAAACACGTTTGGACTCGCATTCGAGAGTACCCGAGTTCGATTCCCGACTACAGCATTAATCATTTCTGTCAATCGTGTTTTCCCGATATCGCTTTGGATAAATTCTGGGATTGTTTGCCAAACGCCATGGCCAATTCCTCTTCCAGTTTCTGTCCCTGTGTATAGTTGTGTGTAATTTTCTATAATTACAACATCTCATTTATTCAACTAAAACGAAAAGCTAGAAATATTGTTAGTTGTTATTTTTAATATGTAGGCGCTACAATACTTCTCACAAAAAAAAAAGTATTTTTTAAAACGCATAGCTAAGAATAATCATTAAAACAATTTTTTCTATTATGGTTTCTTGACCTAACATTTTGGGTATGGTAAAATATGTACGCTTGCTTTATTACTGAATGCTGTGTTGGTACCAAAAATCCGCAAAAATTTTTATTTGGCAGAAAAATAACGAAACATGGAGCGAAAAGTGTTCGATTTATCGTTAATCGCCTTTTTACAAATTTAAGCGCAACTTTTTGCCTTTTTGAAATAGACTAATAAAAACCACTTTGAAAATTGCAACTTCAAAAATAGTAACACCAACATTGAATAACAACCTTAGAAAAGTCTTATTCGGTGAATATACTGAAACTCTTATGTCAATATTGTGAGTTCATTGACAATAATTTTAAATGTTAAGTTTATAAATTCGTTACGAAATCTAAGTACCTCAACCGTAAAAAAACATTGAAGTATACTATTTACATTGTGGGATCACGCAAAGTGAGTTAAGTTTTTAATTTGAATCCACAGAAGACCGTTCTACAATTCGAAGTAGTTTAAATTTTTTTAAATCCACAGTGGAAAGAGTGAGCTGAAATAGTTACAAATTAGTTACATGAAAGAAAATTAAAAACATGTTGACGTGGTCTGTGTTTGTGAAACGTATATTGAAAACCAAAGTAATGACTGCAATTATTAATTGAAAAACTAACTTTTCCATACGGTACTGGAGTTTCAATTTGGGGTGAGATAATTGAAACACGTCGAACACCTCATTTCCGTTGCCGTCAAAAATAGAAAAAAATCTAAAAAAACTTTGTCTACCAAGCAAGTTTACCTTTAAAAAAAAATCCACACTATACCTGACGTAACACAATTAAAATAGTTTCGGCAAAAATTTACCACAAAATAAATTTTCATACCACCAGTTAAATGGGCCGTATTTAAGATATGCCACATTTTTTATACGCTATTCTTGGCTATTTTGGCGTTTCCTTTTCTAGAAATATTTATTGTCAAAATGTTTTCAGCTACGTATTTTATCACCGAGTTAGTCTTTTAAAATTTAAACAATCAATAGCATACATTATTGCTTGATTATGTAGGAGTATGATTTTGATTAGTATAATTACATCCGTTTACGTAACAAATATTTTATAATATTATTTATTTTTATATGTCTTAATTCTAGTTGATTAATTAATACATTATGGTGGTGTATGTCTTTAAGGACTATGGAAATGTTTCACAGTTGAGGAAATAATTTGAACTAATTAACACACAACAATGGAGGTTTGATATCTGAATAAGTCTAACTACCTTAATTACGTACACTTAAAGAACATAATTCTTGCTCCTATTTAAACAAAGTAGAATAAAAAATACAATGTGCATTAAAATGGTGGTGTTAAAATACACAATAATATATATTTTAGCAATCTGTTAAGCGGATTTTATATCGTTTATTGGTAGGACCATCCAAATATTTTCAAACAAAAGCAATAAAAGGTTTCAGTTGGTTCTAATTAATATATAATTTATTGTACAGTACTTAAGTAAATATTGAAAGAAAGAAAAAGCCGACACATGAAACGATTCCTTAAAAAGGAAGGAAATAATTAATTTCATATAATTGTTTACCCTTAAATGACTAAGAAGACCTCTAAGTAAACAAAATAGGTAGTTTAAACCAGTAAATTTAAAACAGCAAAAGTAACTGCAACGAAACTTACGTATACTGTTTACACATACGTGACAATTTCAAAAGATAAATCTAAATCTTGAATTAGGCTACATTTAAATTAAATTTTTGGATTTATACGTTTTGTGGATTTGGTCTTGTTACTATGTTTCATTCTGTTTCAATTCTGCGAATTTTAACTAACTATTTTGTTTACTTAATTGTCCTTTGACGCATTTAAGGGTAAACAAATACGACGGTCACTGCTTTAATTTCTTTTAACTTGTTTATTTTTCTGCGGAAGCTTTACTGACTATTGGTTGAAGGGTTAAAGTTCCGGACACTAGGGTACTGTAACGAAAAGTTTGCAAGTATTTTTCCCGGGTAGCACGTCGCTGCTGTCCTCTCGGGGCGGACCGTTACTATTGCAGAATTGTCGGTACGGCTCTTAAGGATCACAGTCGCGTGCATGAAGACCCCGACGACTAATTAGAAAATCAAATGCCTCGTCCCACAATGTTTCTACAATTACCAATCATTAGTGTCTCGGCCCGAAGTACTTCCTGACTTAACGATATCTTAATGGCGTCCCGAAGCCCAAAACAACGACGATGATGATGGCGCCTCGGCCCACAAATACTCTGCGACTCGACGAAATCTTTATTTCAACCCGCGAATCGACGTCGTCTCTCCCCGCTACGGCGTCCCGACACCCAGTTCGACGCCCGGCGACAGCACCCGGTGCGTCGTCTTTCGTGACTCGCCGACTATTGCCTCTCTAAGGCGTCTCGACGCCTAACTTCGACGCCTGACGGTGGCACTCCGCCCTCCCGTCGCCGCGGCTCGCCGACTTCTATCCCACAACCGTTTCCGCGGTTTGCTTCTCCCCCGATTCACTCCCAAACCCCCGGTCACTTGGCCAGCAAGCTCCGGTTCGTTTTGGGACAGTCAGAAGTCAGCATTCAACCGATGGCTCCGCCTATCGAGGACAACAATTCCGACTACAATTGTATTTATTAAATAATTCCTTAATTTCTCTTCGCTATTTACATCCAATTACATAAAACGATTCTTTGCTTGTTAACACTTATGATTTCTTAATTACTAAATATCTACAATACAATGACAACTTACAAAACTATTGGCCGGAAGGGAAGTAGCTTTAGCGTTAGTGGGGATGAGGCCTCAGACACTCCGACCTGCTTCTCTCTCCCTCCTTTTCACAAAAACACAATATGTACAATTTCTTATTTTTCTGTTTAAAACTTGGCACAGTAACGATTCCTTAATGAAAACTATTTCAATGTGATCCTGATATAATGGCGAGGAGAACGAGTGGTAGCAAGACATTGTTATTAATATATATGAAGTTATGCTAGTTGGTTGACACTGATGACTATTAAATATAATAAATCGTGTTGGCGAACATATGGGCGTGTCACACAATAATCAAATTTATACATTTTTATAAATTTTTATTTTTTGAGATATTTCATCGTATGAGTTTTTTAATTGAATTTAAATGAATTTTGTAATTTTTTAACCTTAAATATTTTTAAAATTATAGTTAAAGACAAATAAAATAATTAAAGATGATGATTTATCGCGGGAAAACCTGACTGTTTGCTGTGTTTCAACCCACGTTCAGCTTATTACAATATTACTGGCTTTCTCTTGTACGTGAAGCTGTTGCCCTATTTGACTGAGCCAATAAGAATACCACTACTGTAATATTTGATGCCTGTCATTGGTCTGCAGACAGCTACGTTGTGTCAGACGTAGGCCTATATCACACAATCATATGTGTTGCAATTATCTACAGTGTTTTCAAGGGTATGTTGGCACAAAATATATTCGCGATGTACCATCATCTCTAAAAAATAATAGACATTTTTTATACAATTTACAATTTATTGAAGTATTGGTTGTCACATAATTAAGAAGAATTGAAATCGATTCATCCGTTCTGCCACATATAGACACACATACGGACAGACATAAAATACAAACTTATTATAACCCGTCCCATGTTTTTCATGTGACTTTCCTTTTCACAGTAACAGCTCTGTTAAATTTATAAATTTCAGCTATATTACAGAGAAATAAATTGAGAACCTGTGTCGACTAACGACGTAAGCCAGCTTAATTCGTTAGTCCACCAATTGTAAGTTTAGAATTACCAACCTTTGTTCCATATACCATAGTAATATGGTTTACCTCAGGCAACAATAGATGGAGTTAGAGACTATTATATAAAAGTGTCGTCATTCATTTGCCAGGACTTCAAATACTTTAAACTTGATTATCTCAAAACACCATTTTATGACATAAGTTATTAGTCTAGCCAGGTCCTCAATTATAAACGTACAATACATATCCAATTCTATAGATTCTTGGAACTAACCGATTTAAGAGTTCATAACTTTTAAACCGCTGGACAGATTTTCATCAAATATTGCTAAGAATCAACCCGATGAAACTATATTTTAATAAAATGCATTTTAATTGGAACATCAAATTATTAGCTACGATGCCATAGCATCAGCCGTCAAACGTATAAAACCTCTCCTTTTCAGTTGGGGGTTAAAGGATGGCTATTATTGTATTACGTTAACATAAAATTTAAATAAATTTTCCTCTATTCTGGATTTTGTATTTTCTAGCATTTAATAATATAAATACAGTTTGTTTTCAAATCCTACAACGATATCTACTTTTGATGTATTTGCATATTTCCGCGTTAAAAAAAGATATCTTGACAAAACAAACAAACCTCATACAAATAGGTACTGTAGTCCAGATTCTGTTTCTGGTTGTGTTATATAACTGTTATTCGTTCCTGAGTGAGCTTAATACGACTCCTGACGTGATATAATTATTTTTATAAATACCTGTGCTGAACGTTTAAGTGTTCCTAATATATCACGAATTACAGTTCTAGAATATTTCATGCGTGATTTAGTCCTCAGTGGTACGAAAGTGTGTGATATCCACTTAACCGTTTCGTTTCCAGTTTATATACTAAACACGTAAGCGTAATGTTCCGTTTGAAAGTGAATTTCGGGTCACATCTCATATCCGTATCTATTATGATGAAAATCGCTGAGTGAATGCACAAATAAGGCTTTGTTTGCGAATTCGGCGCAGAAACAATCACAGTTGCGCGGATTCGTTAACCCACGCAGCGAGAGCTTTTCAGTCAACGCGCCGTCGATATTAGCAGAGCGAGGGAAGAAAAACAAAGGGCTGGGATAATAAACCGCACTTGGAAAGAGAATGAACTACAGTTTGAAACAATACCCCAGCTTTCCATTCTGCCTTCGTTATGACTGTATCTGTTGAGTTCGGCGTTAATTTACACGTCGCAGACAAAGGGAATTAGTTTGCCTTGTGGCACAAAAGAACAACGGAATGTTTGTTTTAGGTTGTGTTTGAAATAGAACGAAAACTTATGCTGCGTTTTAAAGGTGCTTAATTCATACATTTACTTATTGTTTGGCTTATTTAACTGTAATGAATTGCATATTGTAACATTTTTTCAAGGTAATTATATTTTCGACATTATCAACGATGCTTATTATTTTATGTGCACTGCCTAAAGTTTATTAAACTCCGTGCCGTAATGTATTTCTAGTAACTTTTTTAATGTGGGTAGGGATGTCTAGGCATAGAGGGAAAAGAAAACAACATATAGATAAACTCAATTTATACTCTTTTTAAAAACTACTCACACATACATTTTTAAGTTCCTGGGCATAACTCTGGCAAACTCGTATCTTCTTTGCTTATGAAATTTTTTTCTAACATAAAAGGAATGAAGCTGTAGAAATGTATACGCTAAGTATTCCCGGAAATGGGCATAAATGATGTTTCACGCTCACACAAACGAATTTTAACTCTAGTTATTAAGAGTTTTCTATACTTTACACAGGCTAATTAATGTTTTGGTAGATACATATTTCCTACGAATAAAGAAGGTAAATATTTTTTTTTGTGAGAAAATATGTCATAGTATTTTCTGAACTTGGCCACTTCACTACACCCAAAATGAATAGTCATTCATCTAAACTCTTCGCATTATTTACACAGTAAGAAGTCAACGTGAAATTGGGCCAGCATTCACAATTCCGGGAAGCGATTGCGGTACATCTTAAGGTGGCCTCTTGCTCAGGTCGCTGACGTGGCGCAGAGCTTTGGCCGTTACAAGTATAATCGAAAACCGCTCAGTGTTCGTACTTGTCTGATTAGGAATATTAGTCAAAGAACATATGTATAGGGATTTGAGCAACATCGTTTGTCTGTAAAAATTTATTTCCACGCTGCCAAAGATTGCGGAAGTGAACTTTTTCACGGTCCTTTTGTCAGGTATGAAAAGCTTGGCGCAGAATCTTTTAAACGGCGTAGGGGTGTACAATACACCTGATTCTTTAATAGTACATCAAGTACTGAATGTACCATATAAGCAGTTTGTCGGCTAGAAGACTGCACGTGAGTTCAGTGACTTGATTCTAGGGGCTAGTGGTAGGTGTGATACGCATACTGTGTCGCCCTTAACGTTTCCATACTTCTGACCTTCTCTTAACATTCTCCAAGAACGATGTCATAACGATGAATAATTTATCGTTAAACTTTACATTTCATTTTTAAGGGCGCGGCCTACTTGCGCTCTAGAGGCTCAGAAACGACGGAGACATACGGGCGATCTTGCAGAGCGCAGCAAATGCCGCGTCGCCTCAACGAGCCAAGCGCAAATTAGCGTGCAAGCTTCCCGCCGAACGGTTTTTACTATGGGACACTAAGCGGTGACCATATAATTTTATTGGAGGAAAGTCTAAAGCAAAGTTCAGTGCAGGTCGTAACCTGAGTTTCACATACATCCGGTTAGTATATTTTGAAGTACGGCCGTCTGAAAAAGCCGATTTTTAGCCATGTTGGGGGGCTTATAAACAGTATTTAATGAGCGTAGTGTCTTAAAAACGAGGTTCCGACCATTTTTGAAGTGTGTTTTCTTTTCGTACGTTGGGACAATGGGCACACATGGAAGTGTTTAGTTGAAAAAACGTGCTTACGAACACGCTGCAACGCATTTGAAGCGTGGGGTAGGCGGCCGCCTTAATGTCTAGAACTAAGAAGTACAAAACGACGCTATTTGTTTTGCAATAATGAATTTCTATTCTGTACACTGTCATTGTGGATTACGTTTTATTTCAGTGAATCACACATCCACCCATATGTACGGGTGTGAAGTAGGCTTGAAACCAGAGTAAAATAATTTTCGATACATTTTCAAATGAACGTATTTGATAATCCGTAACTGTAATAAATATTTGTAGAGTTACAAAGCTTTTCGTTATTCAGTTACATATTTTACAAAATAAATAAATAAATAAATAAATAAACATGCGAAGTACAGTAAGATATGCATTGTATTACCTATTAGGCTTTGAAAGATTTCTTTGTAATTTTAAGTTATTTAACTGTGTTCTGTAATGTAAGAACTAGAAGCTTATTTCTTCTTTCATTTATGTACTTACACTCCCACCAGAAGTATTTCGTTTTTTCACCTGTCTGTAGATCGGAAAAAACATCAATTACGTTTTTATTGTTATGTTTGAAACCGTCACTGTATTTTGTAACAAGAGAAGTAATGTGTGATACAATTCGCCAGAAAAGTAAATGCCACCTCTTGTTGCCTTAAATAAAAATTAGTTTAATTCAAGTTGTCTCGCTGTAATGCATTACGTATTCACGTTGTTACTTTCTATAAAAGCTCCTGAATGTGTAAACGAATGTTCTTGCAAATATACATAATTGGCGTCACGTGATAATGTATGTCGTAAGTAACTGTCTACTTTTTGTTGGTGAATTGTTATACATGTTCGCCGACTGATGTTACATGCTTAAGAGTGTCTACGTAGTGTACGAAAGTTCAAACAATATATTTCCACGTACTTTAACCTCGCTCGCAATGCGTGGTGTTGGAGCAGTTTGAGAATGATAGAGCCACGAGTTTGTGTTGAAAATATTTTTGTACCATTTTATTTTAGTGCCTTAAGGGCGCTGTTCACCTCAGTTTTCAATGTATTTTTTTAATTTTTATATTTGTACCAGATATTTTCTTTCTTATTTTGTACATAAATTGTGATTAAAGCTTCCTCTTAGGAAATTTTTGTATCTCACATAGTTTTTGCGTAATGAGTCGTAAACTTAAAAATTTGGACTTTAAGGTTTTAAGTACGCCACTAAAACCAACCGACATACCAAACTGAAAAAAAATTAACACTGTACAACAATGTTGTAGGCTATGATTTGACATATATAAAAACAAAAAAAAAATATTATTTGTATTTCTAACAAATTGTTGATATTTTTTTTTAATTTTCAATTCAAATTTCAGCATTTTTTTATTAAATACAAAGGTATTTATTTGTTTGTGTTTATATATGTCAAATCATAGCCTACAACATCGTTATACACTGTGGACATATCGGTTTGGTGTCAGTTGGTTTTAGTGGCGTACTTAAAATCGTAAAGTGCAAATTTTGACGTTTACGACTCATTACGCAAAAACTATGAGAGATACAAAAGATTCCTAAGAGGAAGATTTAATCACAATTTATGTATGAAATAAAAAATATCTGGTTCAAATATAACAATAAATAAAGACGTTGAAAACTTAGGTGAACCGCACCCGTAAGGTCATGTCAGTAGTTCAGCTTCACTGCTATTGGTAGCGTGTCTTTGTTCAGACACGTCTCTCGTTTGACTGCACCAACCAGAATGAGGCAATTGTGACACCATACGTCTGTATTTGCCAGTAGGATCCCAAGAAAAGTTAGAGTTAATAAAGTATCCAATCATTGACCATTAAGGGCACGGCCTACCGCAATTTTCATAAAAAATGCTGAAACTGAAAATAAAAATTAAAAAAATTTAATAATTTTTTTTAAATACAAATAATTTTTATTCTTTATTTTTATGAGCATGACATTGTAGCCTGCAATATCTTTATTCAGGGGGATTTTTTTTAGTTCGGTGTATCAGTTGGTTTCAGTGTAGTCCTTACGGAAACATGCAAAATAATATTTTAACAAGCCATTACGCGAAAACTATGAGAGATAAAAATATTTCATAAGAGCCAAATTTAGTCACATTGTGTGTCTAAAATAAGAAAGAAAATATCTGGTACAAATAAAAAATTTAAAAAATGGTGATGAAAATTGCGTACCGCGCCCTTAAGAGACCGTTCTAGTATTTCAGGAACATGTATGCAACCTGCATTAACGGCATATAAATCATGGTTAGTATTACTATCGCTATAGCAATAAGGATATCAGGCATATCAAAGTTTTATTAAACACACGGTCATTTTTAATTTCGCTGCATTCGCCAAAACCAAATATAAATTATGGTTGCCTACAAATCATACAGAAGGATATTTTTGTATCATGTTGACTATGTAATCCTTTGTTATACTTGAATTTGCAGAACGCGGCTCGAGTACGTACACATACATCTTTAACAACATGCTATTACTATTTTGATATGAGTAATACTATTATTTCTATAGCGATAGTAACATTAGCCTTGATTGATAAACCTTTGATGCAAGTTGCATGCATGCGTCTGAATTAATGGAACGGCCTGTTAAGGGCGTTCAAGTGGGGAAAAATTCATAATTTTATATTTGTATAAAATAGTGTTAGTTTTGTAGACATTACTTAAGAGTACATTAACATCTAACGGAAAAAAATTAGCTCATCTAGTTTTCCCGTAATGTCACTTCAAAGTCAAAATTTGCATATTTTTACTTCATACAAAACTTGAAAACCAGTAAATATAA